>JAOBYH010199306.1:0-10258 GCA_025403525.1 Umimayanthus kanabou | reverse complement strand
GAAAGTATACTTTAAGCAGACGGTAGCTATGGCAATAATGAAAGTATACTTTCGCAGGGCCAAGTGTGACCACGGCCGTATACGGAAGCTGAGTATTTTGATTTAACCGCTGTTTTGCATTTTTGTTGCTAAAAACGTGTATTTTATACATTGCCTATGGGTTTCATGAGCTGCAGGTTTTTGAATGGCGCCGAAGTACAAGATAAAGAAGTAGATTTATGGCTAGATATAACTCTGTTTAAACACGGCAAATCATAAACATAAAGTAAATCACAATTAAATTTAACAATTTGTAAAAGATACACTGGTCTACAAGAGTACTCAAGAGATCCCTTAAGAAAAAGTTGCATTGAGCTTCTTTCTAAAGACCCCAAACTATTGACGTTATTGCTAGATTTGAGAGATACTGGAAGGATGCAAGGGCATTCTATAAAATATCTCCAATATATACCTCTTATTAATCGAGTGCGAGGTCCGTACCGTAAGTTACGGACCCGAGTTTTTTCCAATCTTATGGCCCAAGCGCGAAGCGCGCGGGCCATGAGGAAAAAACAAGGGTCCGTAACTTACGGTATGGATCGAGCAAACGAGGTTAATAAGATGTTTATTATATGGCTTTTCTTTCTTCTTTTTTGAAGTGGAACTGACTTCGTACTTCTACTAATTTTTCCTTTTGGTCGATCTATTTTGAAACGCGCGAAAATTTCCGCGCTTTTCACTGACACACGTCGTGTCGGTTGGGTTTTAGATCAGCCAATCAGAATGAAAGTTCGAGCGTAGTTTTTCAGACTTTTCAATTTGTCTTGTGGCTTGCAAGTTTAATCACATTTAGTATAAGTTGTTTGACTTCTTTGAGAGATGTGTCGGCATCTGGTACCCAAAAGAGAAATTTTGTTTGGAATGGAAGGACAAGATTTAGGAACAAGAAGGATGTGTACAGTCAGGGATTATGAATTCATGCTTTACGAGTTACGTGTATGAAATTTCCGACTGAAAGTTACGAGAGGCGGCTGTTGTTAGTTGAAAAAGGAACTATAAGGTTAGTAATTTTGCAGATTTTTACGCTGATACACATAAATTGTTTTTGTATAATTATTTTATAACAGTTTTAATTTGTCAAGTTCGTTCTCAATCGAAACGGATATTTTGATAGGCGGCTGCAACTTTTTTATAGTAATTAAAGCAGTTCGTATCAATCATTTCATTGTAAATAATTTTCTATAAGAACAACCAATAAACACCAGAAATCTCGTTTAGTTTGCAATGAAGTGGATTTTGAATTAAAACTAAAATGTTATTAGGTTAAACTCCAAAATAAAATCTGTAATGTCCCCTACTTTTAGATCAGCACTCTAGTAATTTGAGACAGTAAAAAGGACTGTGTTCTTTGATATGGTATTTTATTTCCGAAAGCATTTCCTTAAACGAGTGTTTATGCCTTCAGACAACATCTACTTAATTGTTAAGAGCACTCGAGGTCCTTTCTACGGAGGAAATATTTACAAAAGTCAATTTGAGGTTTACATGACGGCATGTTCATATTCATGTGCATCTTGCTTGACTATTTCTGTCCACAAAGTTTCCGTGTTTTAGTGGTCGTCGTCGTGAAATGTCTCAGTGTTTTAGACTTCAGTGGTGTTTTCTTTCCCTGCTAGCAGAGAAGGGAAATATTTGCTACTTGCGATAGTTCCGACTACTGTTTTAAAAAATTGTGTTGAAATTGGAGAAAGGTTTAGCTGTTGTCTGTTGTCCAGTCAAAAGCTTTTGTACAAAACTGTTTGTTCGACTGCTCTTGTATTTTTGAAACAGAACAGAACTATTTGAACTGATAAGTTCCGATTTTGTTATTGTTGACATTTTCCATAGCCAGCTTTTGGTGTAGTGTATTTATTTCTACTTCTCTGTTTCTTTTTCGAGTCTTAAAACAGCCTAATCTCAAGCCCAAGGCTTCCTTTGTGAAAAACAAAGTGAATGACCATTTCGTTTGTAAAAACCATCAAACAATGTGCAGATGAAGCAAAAACAAAAGAAAGCAAATGTGAGTTCGGGTCCGTACCGTAAGTTATTGGACCTGGAATTGACCGATCAAAGCTAGCGAAATTAGTCAGCCATATAATAAAATATATTATTACATGACAAAGATACTTCGTTCTGCTGGGTTCTTCAGCGGTCTGGATCTACCATAATGCCCACGGGCATTACGGGGGCACTAAGGATTATTGTGAAGTAATAATCCTTTTAAAAACTAGGCAACCTTCCATTGTTCTGAGGCAATTCGCTTTCCCCACATTAATACTGAGAATACATCAACCTTTACAAAACACGTTTTTGAAACAAAATATAATAACATTTTGTTTCAAAGCGACGTTTCTTTTGTGCTACAAGATTTCATCCAATCGTGAGACTACAAAACAATAGCTAACAAAGGGTTCGAATTTTCTATGTTCCCCACATTTAATTTTTGCTGCATTAAATATCGGAATAGTTTTCACCATAAAGGAATAAACTAGTAAATTAAACTAGAGTTAAATAAATGTGCTAACTGGTTAAGTTATAGTAGATTTTCATGTTCTAGCCAATGAGGTGAGCGCTTTAAACAATATCGCAATCAACACCTTTTTGCATTCTTTGCCGTTGGCCTGCCTAGTTCTTACTTGGACCAGTATTTAATGACCTACGCACGCGCAGAACTGGATATGCGAAGTAAATAATTTCCATTTGCACGGTGTTGTTGTTATTTTAAGAACATTTGCTATATACTAAGACAATTATTAACATCGAACGTTCGGTCGTACAGACCTCCCTCTCGGTTAATAAGTAGTTAACAATAATCTCATTAACAACAATGATAATGATAGTAGTAATAACAAATATAATAATACTAACAACACCACTACTGTTACTGCTACTACTACAACTACTACTACTTCTACTACTACTACTACTACTACTACTACTACTACTACTACTACTACTACTACTACCATTACTACAACTACTACTACTACTACTACTACTACTACCATTACTACAACTACTACTACAACTACTACTACTACCATTACTACAACTACTACTACACCTACTACTACTACTACTACTACTACTACTACTACTACTACTACTACTACTACTATTACCACTACTACTATTACTACTACTACTACTACTACCATTACTACAACTACTGCTACTACCATTACTACAACTACTACTACTACTACTACTATTACTAACAATAACAATAACAATAACAGTAACAGTAACAGTAGCAGTAGCAGTAGCAGTAGCAGTAGCAATAGCAATAGCAATAGCAATAGCAATAGCAAAAACAATAACAATAATAATAGTAATAATAACAATAACATAGACACTTTAGCCATAACTTGCATTTAGTACTAAGCACTTTTGAGACTGCATTTAGGTTTTCAAATGAAATGATCGCGACAGCAGCAGCAATTGAAAGTTTTACGAGTTTTATCGTTTGAGGCAAACTTTTCCAACAAAGTGCATGCATGTCATTCCGTGAATAAAACAGTCGATGAAACGATCGTGATGTAACTAATTTATTAGCACTAAACAACTAATCACGCGAGGCATCACGATCAAATCTAATTTGTTTTCTGATATAAAACCTATAGTATAGGCTGCCATAGCTCTGAACAGGCTCTGACATTTTTGCAGCATGATCAATCCACGTATCTTCTTCAAAGTTTCCAAATAAAAACGTGAAAAACTAGTTTCACAAGTAGTAACCAATCGAAAATTTGGCCACTGAGTTTGAAAGTAAACGATATTAATGCCTTATTTACCGGAATCTACTTAGATTTTTAAAATGCAACAACTCATCACTTATCCGGTATATTATTTTCATGTAAATGGCAAATTACTGTATCAATATAACCTGCACAGATAATCAGTTAAATAGAGAAAAAGAAGTTAAGTTTCCCTTCAGCAAGTTTCGAGGCTTGCAATAGTTTCAGCATGTGTTGTTTTGGTGCTTATTCTAACCACCTAGTTCAGTTACATTAGCGCAGCCATTAAGTTTAACCAAGCGGTTTCATTCTCAACAGCACTGACTTTTTCGTAGGTTTTATTATACTGCGAAGAAGTTTAAAGGAAATTTATTTTCCGAACGGAAAATAAATGAGTTTATGGGGCATGTGACTCGATAGGTTGTTCCCAGTTTCCCATCGGGAGGTCCTCTTACATACGGGCAACACGGAGACAAGTATTTATCTGAACGGAAATCAAGCAAGCAGCCTCTTTTCCCATGCCAGATGACTAGTGAAGACTACTATTGCGCTGGCGTTTAATAAACAAATGCATTTGTACACTTGTATTTACAGTGAATGTTTGCATTGCTGCATACTGATTATCTCTTGTCGTCAAACAGAGGTGATGTCAACAAAAGCCAGTTAGTCCAGTTAGGGTCGTGTCTTAAGAAGAAAGGTTATAGGGTATAGAACCGTTGAATAGTTTTGGAGTTATTAAAGAAGAATATTATTTTCCCACTTATAATTACTTTCGCTTTATCACAGTATTGGTATATCACGCTTATAGGTGGATGTCTTGCAATATTAATGAAAACGTACTTTCAAAGACACGAGCAAATATATGCGAAAACACATGTCTATTAGATAAATCTTAATTGCTGCACGTGCTGCGGTGTCATTTAAGTCATCCGTAATGATTTGATAAACACCCATGCCCTCTTTGATTCGCCCATCTGTCTCCTTTAGAACTAAGAGCTTCCCACATGTACATTGTTGTTGATGTTTTTATTTTTATTTTAGTGTGTTTTAATTTCAGTTTGATATACGGCGCATCAGAGTCAACTTTAAATATTGATAGGCAAACGGTTGACGCTCTAAAGCTTGGCTTCTTGGGTTTTTTGTTTCAAGTGGTTAAACTCACTTCAAACATACAACAATACTGTTTAATATTATCAACCCTCACACAATACTGTTTAATATTCTCAAACTTCTAACAATCACGCTCACTGAAAATCTTGTCGTTCCCTCTTACTAGGTTTAAAGCGTTGCATTAAAGCTTATCTAATGTTTGAAGCCATCAAAACTTACAGATTACTCAACAGTAAACTGGTTTTGTTTATAGACAATAAAATGCTTCACCTTGTATAATTCAGTCGTTTTGTGAACATAAAGAAACAACCCCCAGAGGTATCTGACGATTTCATGTTCAGTCAACCTTTAACGGACTTTACATATTTTCCCACGGTAAAGTAAGAGAGATGTTGCAACATGTTGTCTTGTTTGTACAAAACCTAATCGTTTCTGAGAGGAATCACTCCTGGTTATCATTATTACGTATACATGTAATAAGATGTATCATATTTTATATCATATATGTGAGTTTGATACTACTTCGAAATCCTCAATGATGAGCGATCATTTTTGTTGTAAAAAAATGTGACAAAACACCAAACAAAAACCGTAATAAGTATGTTTGTGACTTACACGCTAAATACAAGGTTTTGCTATTAGCTTCAATCTTTCTAAAATAAGATTTGAGATGAAACAATTTTAACTTTGCACCGAACAAAAACTAGATAAAATGTTTACATACCTGCTTGGACAATCAGCACAGTGTTGAGAAACGTGGCAAAGATCACGAAAACCAAGAAAGAAAGATGCATCCTGTACAAAACCAAAATTTGTCAGAAATAATTTAACAACCAGCAGATGTATTTACCACTTGTAACTGTTCATAACGTGGCTGTTAATTAACAAACTACCTTTGAATACTTGATTAAATTGTTTTAGAAGTAAGGGAGAGTTTTGCAACTCTGATCTATTGCAAACTGAAAGAGTAATATAAGCACAGCTGAGGCAGATCCAGAATGCTAATATCGAGCCTTTGAATTGACCTACACCTGGTGATCCGAATGGTTTTACAGACAGGGTATATTCAAAACAAACTCCACAAACAATTGATTAACTACGGTAAGTGGCTTCTCATTGGCCCGTTGTTGATTGTTTTGTACTTCGATTCGTTTGCGACCGCGCTTTGTTCATAACGTTAATCCATTCCTAAATTAATGAACTGAATGCATAACTAGAAACTGGCTCCATTGTTGTGGTCGTCATCTCTCTAAACACATTCTTCGTAGCTACATATATATATATATGGTATTTGCGCAATATTAGGTTTCAACCCAAACTTTTCTTCATTTCGTTAACCTTTATTTTCTTTCTTGTTTAGTACGTATTGACTGTATAGAGCGCATCGCTATCATTTCCGTTTAGGTTTTGTACAAGAGAAAATTACATATTATTTGTCCAGTAAGGTTTTTGGATTGTTTTTCATGCCTGCCATATTCAACTTCACGCTATTAAACAAACTGCGGCGAATAAAGGTCTGTGGTCACTTTTCATAGTTATTCAAATAGCTTGTGTGCATTGGTCTCCAATTGAAACAACAACGGAAGCGTATTATTTTAAGCCACGTGAGTTCACTTTTAACAATAAAAAAAACAACTGTGTTTTTAGTCTTGATGTAATGACAGACCCACATATGCTGTGTTACTGAAGAGAACACCGTGCGGCTTATGAGATGTAAAGTCCATGCAACCAATTTTAGAAGCTTATGTAATTACGGTTTGAAAATAAAATTATATTCTATTCAATGGTGCCAGAATATGCTCGTTCCAAGCTGCTTTTTAAAACTTAGCAATACATATCATCATACAATTTTTACGAGAACTTAACTTTTTTTGTAAGATCATTTAGTATCAAAATCGAAGAACATGATGCATATCTCAGTCAGACTGAGAATAATTTTGTAGCTGGAAACGTGTATTTTATGTGTTTTCAAAGTGGAGAGAACCATTACTATGACGCTGTCGAGAGGGCAACTGACAAAATTTTACTTTTGGCAAACACACAGGTTGTGTACTTAGCTTGTACATGGCAAAGGTTGCTTGTACTTTCGTAATAACCAGGATCGAAAAAAGTTATGGGTTGTCACAAGGGAACTAGGAAATATGCACTAGAATATTTTTTTCTGCGTTGGAGAACGTCGATGAAGGCAAATAGAAAAAGGAAACTCAAATGCAAAAACAATTATTGTATTGCATTATCCCTTCATATATAAAAACGCGTATAACATGGCAAAGATACTGCGCGCGTTCTGGTTTTTTTTCTTGAGCGGTCTAGATTTCTCGTAATTCCTACGGGCATTATGATTTATGGATTATTGTTAGTCACCTACGGCGCGCAGAACCGGCTGTGCGAAGTACAGAATTTTCATTTGCACAGTGTTACTGTAGTTTTGAGATATATACATATAGTAAAATACTTATTAAATTTGCTATCGCTCTATCAATACAGTAAGGCCCCAGTTTGATATTTCTCGTACAGACTTCACTCTCGGGGTTTTATTAACATAGGTAGTTAAAAAGTATTATGATTATGAGTATGCATAAACGCATGAGACAACCTTATTTAATTCATCTTTTTAATCATCATCATCATCATCATCATCATCATCATCATAATCATCATTGTTCGGCGTCGGCCGAGACTCCTCGCACAACATCCTGCCACACTGCCTCTCTATCAGTCATAGCCACATGAAGGTCTTAAGCCCCAATCCACGTCACTTTAGTTATAGTAGAAGGGTAGCAAAGTCTTCTTGATTCGACTGCGCGGTGGCTTGGATTCCAAAGGAGAAGGTGAGGTATAGCTTTCCCCTCGGCTCGGAAGCTAATTACCCCCCAAGGAGCCGTGTATTTTGGCATAGCCAGAACAGCCAATGAATATAACATTATACGGAGACCATTAGGATTCAAGGTACAATATTAAAAAAAAAATTATCTCCCAAATGAAACCAGTGTTTGGAGAATTGAAAGAACATTTGAGACTAGAGTCAGTATCGATTTCCTACACAGGAGGAATCCCAAAGCGGTGTCACAGCGGTTGAGATTTACACTACTGTCACACTGCTGTTCACACTAATGTCACATCGCTGACAATTGCCACTAGTGTGACATCGGTGGTAGTGACAGTATTGTGACAGCGATGTACTTAACTGTGCTGTGACAGCAGTGGCCTAGATAGCACTGTGACAGCGATGGCAGCAACATTAATGTGTCAGCGATGTAACGTAAACTGATATTTAAACGGTGCAACAACGATGACAATGACAACGCTGTAACATTACTGTGCTCACTAGTGTGCGGTGACAACTGACAGCGCTGTGACAGCGGTGGCACTGGCAGCGCTGTGACAACGGTGTCAAATGACAGCGCTGTGACAGCGATGTTCATATTAGTGTGACAGCGATGTGCACATCACAGGTGCAAATTTGTTTTACCAATGCTTCTTCCCCTACCCCCCCCGACGACATCAAGTTCTCCGTCCCTTAGTGAATCCTTTTCCAAAAGAAAAAGTTCATGATTTTGCATCTGTTTTTACTCTCTGCCCACCCTTCTCTCTGTCGACTGTTCCATTATTGAGATAAGATGCCTTGTTTGTGGGAAACACTTGGCTAATGTGTTTGCACATTGGTCGCCGAACTTTTATAATCGGATTGCTTCATGTAAAAAAGAATAAATAAAACTGGTCCTAATTCTTTCTTTACAACATAATAAATTTATTATTAGGTCGATTGACTTGGTTAGGCACCTTGCATACAATTAAAAATTAAAAAAAAAATAGGTTGGTGTAGAAAACCCGTTTATACTTGAGCTTTTCGTAGAGTTTCATAACTTTTAGCCCGCCGAGGCTGGTCAATCCGGGTCTCTAAAGGCATACCCGGCAAGGTGGGTTGACCTGGTTTAGACATCGCGTTCAAGAAAACACTTGTAGATCAAGGCGTAACGGGTTAAACCGCGTTAGCAACTTAAGCCGAGCTCGAGCTGGCTGTCAACCCAGGTCCGTGAAAAGAGGCCAAAAGTGATACGGATCACAAAAGAATAAAATAAATTCGTTGCTATTGTTGCTATTGTCGTTGTTTATAGCTGTAGCATAGCGAGACACTCGTACCACCACACTCTGTGATTCATAATGTTTTCCAAGTTTGTAGAAATAAATTAAAGGTTCTTTTCTTTGTCTCTGCCAGAAGTATGTTTTTAAATGTTGGTATTTTTGAACCTCAGTGTTCATATAGAAAAAATGTTTTTATAAGAAAAAAGAGAGTTTACACGCGCAAGCACCATACCGCTACCAAGGAGAGATTTCGCGAAGCTTAAGAATCTTAAATATGTTGAAGTAACACATACGGTAAAAGCTCAAAACCAATGTATAAATTATTAGCGTGAGCATTATGTTTTGAGCAGACAGAACGACCGCCATACATCTTTGCAAACGCTATACAAATAATATATTGAAGCAACTCTGTGTCATCGAAGAAATACTACGATGAAACGAAAAATAAATGAAGCACCGCAGAGATAATTTAAGGTAGGTATACGTGGCTTCAAACGGCGCAGATATTGGGACATTTCCCACAATTCACGACATACAAGATTAGAAGTGACATCGCTTCCTGACTGTCTCAATATTATAAACGATGTAATGACAGAGAAAGTATAGAATCGAACGAGTTTTTAAAAAAAGCCTAGCAAAACACTATTTACTCAATAGAAGTGTGAGTTTCTATTGTGAGTACATATCACCACCGTCTTGTGTCTTCAGTGTAATTGCGTGTGCATGGGCTTCATGTGTTTTGTTCAAGTAATATCTTGTGCTGTTACTCTTCTTCTAAAGAGTAAATACAGAAAGACCAAAGTTGAACTAATACTCAAGATGTAATATATAACAATAATATTAAATGTGAGAAATAGAAGCCTAAAGTTATATAATGTTGATTACACTGACAAATATAAATTGAAGCAAACCCTTTTAAAATCGTAATATCACAAACAATCGCTTGTGAAGTGAGTTAAAATTTACCTTGGGAAGGCTACACAAGATATTCCTAAATTATATATAAGAGAAAATAAAAAATCCGCAGTGTTACATCTGAAATTCGAAATTACAAATATTATAAAATAAATGTCAGTTGGTTCATCATCTACTTAGCAAATTCAGCCGGAAAACCTCATTTAAATTGGCAGACGTACCTGCTACTATAAATACAACACCTTTCAAACACCGTGTAGTTCTACGCTGAAACATATCGTTTTCACACACACACTTGTACAACAGAAACGAGCCAGGCAAAAGATATTTTAATTAAGCAGGCAAAAATACGCACAAAACTTTAGCGCAATAGGATACTTTGTAACTGAGCT
>JAOBYH010199195.1:0-10259 GCA_025403525.1 Umimayanthus kanabou | reverse complement strand
CCGGTCCGCTGGGGGTAAACTGATCATTGTAAAGCGCCTTTGAGCATGTTACATGGAAAAGGCGCTATATAAATGCAACAGTTTACTTTACTTCATGTCATCTCATGTTATGTTATGTCATGTCGTCTATATTGCAACTGCATAACATAGGTCAATATAACTATCCAATACGTCATTCACAGATACTGCATGTGAGCTATACCACAAAGAAACCAAAAAATATATATACCAACTTTTGGAAACCAAAATTGGCCAATTCTAGAAAACTTAAACTATTTCAATCGCTCAAGGGTATTTACAACGAAGAACCATATTTGGAAACAATTCGCAATCATGATTGAACATCGCAAACACTTTGTAAAAATTGGGACCAGTAATCAAAACTTATCAATAGAAGCTGAAATTTTTAAAGTCTGTCTGTATGTATCTCTATCTGCGTGTTTGTCTGTCTGTCTGTTTGTTTATTTATATCATCGTTTTCCTGTCTATCTGTCTGTATGTACAATAAAATTTGGTAAGATGGTTAAAACCGTAACAAAGTTGGTTAAAATTTAAAAGTTTCAAATTAGTTAAAAGAGTTGGGGTAAAGACTTCAGTCTCGCGATAACTTTTGGAATGAAACTCAGAGTTACTTGAGCTTTTTTAACAGACTTTAAACTTTTGAATTGTTACCAAGGTTTCAAACGATTTCAGCCGTCTTACTGTAACTTTAAAATTTATCTGTTCATTGCTCAACGCCGAGCTGTATTGAGTAATTTAAGATTTTAAGTGAATACAATTACCATGAGTTATTCTAAAGTTTGTCTCTCCGTCTGACTAACCGACCGACCGATCGTTTTTAGTCTTTTCTGCAAATATGTCAAAATTTAGCCCAAGCGTTTCAGGAGCTTCCTTCGGTCTCCTTTAATAACTTTATTCTTCATTTTTGTGTTTCCTTTCTGAGACTGTGGAATTTAAGAGTTCGAATTTGAGTTGACCTCGATTTGGCCCTAAGCTAGAGGAAATCTGTTTTACATTGCTAAGATTAAGAAAGGTTGAGTTAACCATTTCAGACCCAGTCAGTTTATCAGTATGTTGATTCCCATGACAACATAAATTGTTTGGTAATGACAACAAAGCAAGTGTTCATACACAGCAATTAATCTAAGATGAAAAAACAAAATTCTCCCAACCTGTTCACAAGAAGCTATAGAGACAGTTCAGAAGAATTCCGCAATATGTCATATGACCTGTTTGGGCAGAACACCGCACTTTTAGCTCTGTTGCCAGAGACCTAGTGATCGCGATATTAGTATACGGGATATATCGAGTACTCGAGCTAGATGTGTTCCAGTTCTATTTTTTTCCCTTCCATTTGAAATGGACCTGACCGCAGGTAGAGATGGAGGGTCGCATATTAACCACAGATCGTTGAGGCATGAAGTTGTATTTGGCAGAAACTACTTTAATTCGGGAAGGGAATACTAAAAGGGGATACCAGCGACTACGGGACCTTAACCAATAGGACTGGACAAGGGCACGTTCGCTGCGATTAGCGCGACTCAGTGATTGTATCCACCTGAGTTGGATTGTATCCGAACCATTCCTCCTGAACGTATCCCTAGCGCTAAGCCGTGACTCAGTCCTAGACAAGTATACGGACCCAACTCGCTATGATGTGATTTTTAAGTTAAAACCGCTCGCTGCCGGTAGACGTACTTTCCCAGTCTTTAGTACAAACGTTTGTAGATGCAAACTGCTGAAACCCTGTGCATACAGTTGACAGTGTGATTAGAGGTCTAGTTAACTTGATCTTTTTTTAGCAATGTAAAATATGTTTCCTTTAGTTCAAGACAAACTCGAAGTGATTTCGAACGAACTAATAGACTATCCACTCTCTTCCTGTCTCGTTGTTGTATCTTTAGCGACCAAACGAATTAATGTTTGCCTTTTGTGTCCAGGTGCGAGGTGAAAGTTGTGTGAGCTCGGGATACTCAACAGAAGAGGAAGGAGTGAATCCGAAACAGAACAAAGATCCGGTCTTACCGGATATGTCTGGGTTTTATTACACCACACAACAACACCATCGTGACGGACCAAAACCTCGAGGAAGGCCGCCATTCAGCCATAAGGCAGCAAAATCTCTCGGTGAAAGACGTGGTCGGGGTGTTGGACGTCCCCCAGGCCGCACCTCAGCTGTACGTGACCGTGACTCTCAAGAGGAGCACGGGTACGACTTAGAGAGGAAAAACCATTCACAGCTTTACCGGCACGGGGACATGCCGCGCCAGGGCCGTTATGGGCCACCAAATCGTGTGCCCAAACGTACTGATGAAATTGAGGCAGATAAGGTGCCTCCTGCACCAAGAAATACTCCTTCAAAAACGCTTGTAGCGAACGAGGAATCAAATGCTGCTGCAAAGCTTGCAAAAATGCAGCGACGAGATGCACCGAGGGAAAAGCAAAGATTAACTCAGGATTTAGCCCGGCAAAAGAGGCTGCTAAGTGAAGATATTGCACGGGCTCAGCTACTTCACAGGGAACAGCTGAGTAAGAAACTTGAAAGTAGCGATAAAAAGGAACAATCCGGCGAACGGGAGGATTTAAGTGACCTCTCCAAGGAGGAGTTACAGCTTTTCTCACATATTCACGAGGATGCACGTAAGGAGAAAGTGACGACAATGTATGAGAAAGTCTACGGACGATTCTCGCCCGATTTATCGCCTGAAATGGTTAAGGATCGAGCACATTTTGAAGAAATGCTTGCGGAAGTGCAAAGGAAGGATAAAAACTTGAATTACAATCAAGAAAGGAAATCTCTATTTGAAAGATTTAAAATGAGCAAGGAAGGAGTACAGGAAATGAAGAATATTGAGTTTGTGAATGAAGCTAAAATTGAGGTTCGAGGCGTCAACTGTAGCATGCAAAACAATGGAAATGGAATTGTGGATACAAATGCCACTCAAAAGTTGGAACCTTTGAAATTTGAAAACGTCACGGATGACGAGTTGGTTCCTAGTGATAATGAAAATGGTGAAAAACCAGTAAATTATTCGACGTTTGGTTCAGTGAATGGAGAGCTTGGGGAAGCTCAATGTAATCATGACAGTGGAAATGTGCTGCATTTTCTTAATAAAAACAGTGGAGATCCTCATGAACTGGAAAATAACATTGAATATGGCTCTGAACAAGATATTAATGATGCGGATCTAAACCAAGAAAGTGTGTTTGAAAAAGTTGACTGTATGACGTGTAAATGTGCGGACGATGAAACTGCGGTGGGGGAGGTAGAAGGGTACAAGGCCTTGATTAGTGATGGCAATAACAGCCTTGTGTCTGAACT
This sequence comes from Umimayanthus kanabou, assembly GCA_025403525.1. Lineage (NCBI taxonomy): Eukaryota > Metazoa > Cnidaria > Anthozoa > Zoantharia > Parazoanthidae > Umimayanthus > Umimayanthus kanabou. Next base: position 6,937 of record JAOBYH010199195.1, on the reverse strand, counting down.
GACAAGTAATCCAGATCACAGCAACATCAAAACTGCTTCCAAAATTGAACAATTACTGAAGGAACCCGATATGCAATGCGAACATTCTAGTAAACACTGCAATGACACCGAGGATGTAATCTCCGATCAGTTCCAGGAGAAAGGGATTGAGTCAGATACACCAAGTGACGCTTGTGATACTGTAGATAACACCGCGGGCGCACAAATGGATAACAGTATGGATAGTAATGAGGTAAAAGCAGTTACTGGAGTTGAAAGTAATGTATCTGAAACGGGGATGGCAAGTCCAACCCAAACACAAGATCCCACGGAATGTGTTCACAGCGAGGAAAACACCACTGAAGGTATTCGTGGTGATGTAGAAACGGATTTGTCCAATAATGAAGGGATGTCGGATGCGGAGGAGCTAAGCGACTCCGATGTCTACACTGCACCCCAACGTGGGAAGGTAAAGAAGAGGAGAAAAAGAAAGCACAAAAGTACGAAAGCTCGTGTGAACTCCCCAGTGAAGGCTACGACTAGCTCGGTTTTGAAGGGAAGGCCGAAGAGCAGTCGTGCTGGTGGAAGAGGGAAGAAATCAACTAGAAAACCAAAACCCATCCCAGAATCAGACAGCGATGATACATTCAATTATTCAGCGAAACCCGGGAACATTGCGGAAAACCTTGCAGGAGATGAGGAACACATTCCTTATCAAGGGCAAATGGTGAAGGAAGATTCTTCCTCTGATCCTCCTCCGGTCTTGTTTGAAGATAGCGCCGATATTAACGACACTTTTGATTCAGCTTTAGCCAATTCGTGCAGCTCCAAACGGGACACTGATAACCAAGCTGCATTGAATGATGAAAGTGGTTTGAAAGATGAAGAGGAAAAGGGGGAATCAATGGAGGAGGTTGATAAGAACAGTAAAATTGATCAGGAATTATCACCAGCGACCAGTGAGCATCACAACTCGGCAGGAGAGACCGGCGATAGTGGTCAGGACATTTTCAGCTTGACAAGCGCTGAGCGTCAACTGTTCGAGGAGCAAGAAAAAAAGGAGAAAATGAGAAAAGAAAAACGTTTTGCGGCTCGTCAGAAAAGGCGAAATGAAGAACAGAAAGAAAAAGAAAGATCAACGCCGCCTCATTTAGTGAGCCAAAACCGCTTTGCTAGGGACTTGCCTCGCCATAACTGGCTTGTAGAGAGGCTACTGCAGCAGAAACGCCTCTGTGAAGATACCTTAGGCGAGGAGTCGGCATCAAACAACGATGGGCAAACTGTGGAAGGTAACGAAAATGTTACCACAGCTGAGAAGGAGGATAAAGAGGAGAAATCAGACTCAAATGAAATGGCACAGAGCACAGATGAGTTTCCAAAACCCGAACAAGAGAAGCAATGCGAAGCTGGTGATTCAACCGGTGATGAAGACTCAAATTCCGCAAAGGACGAATTCCAAACCGAATTGCATCGGAGTTTCTTGAGACGTAGATACCCAACAAACGTTCCTCGGGGTCCACCAAAACTAAAGCCGGCTATTCCCGACTTCGGCAAGATCTCCGAGTCGGGTCCGCCACCTTTGAACTCTCTAAAACATAAACTGTTATCGCCAAAGGACTGTCCTACTATGGAGCCTATACCAAAACTAAAGAAAATTAATGAAGACGGTGATAAAAGTGATTCTTCAGCGGACACTGTAAGAATTGAGTCGCGCCTTGATTCGGATGCTAACCAACCACAGAACGAAGATTTAGCGAATGTTGAAGAGCCGAACTCAAAGGAAAAAGAATCTTTGCAAAGCAATATTACTCCAATTGAAATTCTCAACTCGGATGACGAGGAAGAGAGAAAAAATGATGGCAACGAAAAAACGAAATATCTTGGGGAAGAACTCTCTCGCGAGGAGACAAGACCGGAGAGTAAGACTTCAGAAACTGACTCGAGAGAAAATGTTTTCTCTCCATCTGCTAAAGAATCATCCAACTTTTCCTCACCAAAGAAACCGCTCCCTCAGAAAATTGTCAACTCTGTCTCTCCGACAATCCACAGCAACAAACCGAAAGACGTGCAAAGTCCCAAAGACAAGCTGAGTCCTTCGATGCACATGTCTCCTCACCACAGGGCGGCTATACTTATTCCTCTCATGCCAATGCACGAGGGCGGGCTCCCTATGCCACCCAGCATGGGTCCACCCTCGCCACACATGAAAGCCGGATATCCTCCAAGGACTTTCGCTCCACATCTTATTAGCCACAGTTCTTCGGTCCTGCAACCCGCAGGGTTGTTTCCAAACCCTTTGTCACCCAGCGGCCGTTACTCGGCAAACTCGTGCATGCACCATATGCACGGGGGGATGAAGACGGGCATGCCGTGCAAACGTGACGTCAACTGCCCGTTCCACGGGAGCACCCCACGAGGAATGCATTCAGGAATCCTTGGTATTCCCTCTCATCATGGTTCAATTCCCGCCTTCAGTCAACACTCACACATCTCTGAACATATGCCACCCATCTTCTCGTGTGAGCACCGTGAAGGAGAAAAGGTCCCTTGCACGCGCCCGGACTGCAAACCCTGCCACGCGGGCAAGGAATCTCCGAACCCCAAACATAGGGAACCAGAACTTGGAAACTCAGCAAAGATCTCTCCTCAAATCCCTAAAGTTGTTAAGCCGATTGCGCATGTGCCAGGAAAACGTCCCCCGTTAATGTTATCTCATCTTCAACAGCTGCACTCGTCTCGACACCCGCCAAACATTGAGAGTTACCATGGTGACAAAGACAGACGGCCGACGCCGGGCCTGGAATCTCTGCTCCCTGGAAATCAGCAAAAATCTCCCGATAAATCAATTAGAGATAATGCCACTACTGGATTTCCTCGCATGTCAGACAAGCGCCTATTTAATCACCCACTGACACTGTCAGAACTTAATCGTAGGCGTGAAGAAGAGGAGATTTTAAAGACTAGGATGGGCGAACGCGGCCCTGAACAACGCCAAAGACCCGGTGAGTTCGTTATGCCAAGGCTTTCTCCCCCTCCACGATCGACTTCTAAATCGTCAAGCAACTTCTCTCCGAGAGATTCAGCAACACTCCTATCAAGCCGCAGTCCGCCTCTGAAGGAGGCCGAGATATTAAGACGGTTTGGAAGGGAGCGTGAACGTGCCTTATTATTACCCGAACACTTGAAAACAGGGCCACCGCGACTCCGCTCTGTGGAAGACCCAAGGGAACTAGCCGACTTGAGAATTATGGCGGAGAGACAAAGGAGAGAAGAAATTGCTATGAGAGAAGCTATGCTCGCCAAAGAGAACCCAGCACTACTCCAGCAGATACGAGGCGCCTCTAGTCCTCAAGCAAGACTGTTTGAGAAAACAAAAAGTCCACGTCTCATGTCGGAACAAGCGAGGGAAGGATTGGGACTCTCGCGGGCGCGATTGCATCCCGCGCATGGAAATGCCAGTGTCTTTTCACTGGGTAGTCCTGCGCATGCTCTTGGCGAATTAAGTAAGAACACTGAGGAAACTCGTAAAGGCGTCGGAAGAGACGAACAACACGGGTTCAAGGACACACGAAATCCTGAACTAAACCCACCTCTCAGAAACTGTAGACCAGGCGACAAAAACGCGGCGCTTCATGAATTAGAGCGACGGCCGAGGTTGGATCTGTTTAATTCAAAGGAACAAGAAAAGAAAGAAGCTGTTGAAAAGGAGCAGCGGAATCGTTCTCCATCAAAAGAGCGGGAGCGGCAAGGAGAACGTCTAAATGTCGACCGAGACAAGTCCCCTTTCAGGCTGCCGGCCATGTCGCCGCCTTCCCTCCGAAAGGAAGCGTTTTCTGACAGACTTTTGACCATGGACCCTCGCGGCAGACCCCAGCACCGTGTTGACCCGCGGGTAATGTCTCTACAGGAGCTGGAGATACATCGGAGGCGAGAGGAGCCCTCACACCGCGAGCTGCTCAGCAGGATGGCAATGTCCTCCAGGGGCGCAGGCCCCCACCTTCTCACCCCCTTCCTCGACAGAAAGGAAGGCCTGTTCGAGGGCCCCGAACACCTCAGGCTCCCACTTGGCTTACGTCGAGGCTCACCACCGCGCAATCTTCCCCGAGATTTTCCCCCGTCACCCTCTTCCAGGCTGGCAGTTGAACGGTTAGCGGCCGCGGCAGCTCAGGCAAAACCCGGGCATTTGCTGAACGAGAAAAATAAAGATATCCCCCCGCATCTACGAGAGGTGAGCTAGATGTTTTGCGTTCTCAAGAGTTACTGTGTTCTCCCCAGCTATTAAGACTGCCAAGCTAGGCGTGATCTGTTGCCAATTCTTGCCTTCGGCAACCCAGATCGTATATTCGCTTTCAAAAATATCAAAGCAATGGTCTAGTAGCTGGCTGTGGTTCGCTTGTCAAGATAATGCTTCCCTTTTACTTACCTGGAATCAAAACATAGTTGGCAGTGTGCATTTAAACATTTTATGTTACTTTGCACTTTATAAATTCATATTTTACTCTGATATATTATGTATTATGTATTATTATTATTACTATTGTTATTATTATTATTATTATTATAGATAGTTTGGTTGAATATTGTCGTATTAAGTACCAGAGATGAGAATACGAAACAATACAGTTCTTATGCATGATGACGTCTTTAGGCCTGATGGCCGAAATGGATTCTGGTCTAAATGGTCAAGATGGCGGAAGTTTTCTTCTCGAAGCGGGAGTTTTAAAAGTCGAGTTGAAATGTTATCACAACGTGATGAGAAATTAAAGTTTCGAGACTGAATAGTTTCCCGCCATCTTGAATGGATCTTTGACTACTGAGACCAGAAGTCATTTCGGGCATGAGTTGCACTGACGTCATAATGCACAAGGTCTATCAAACACATTGAGTACTATGTTCTTACTAGTCTTATTGCGCTTGCCGGTTTGCCCGTTTAATTGTTGATTTTAGTCATATTGTGTAACACTTGTTTTGAAAACAAATTGGTTGCCTTTTTTACAGTTTACTGGTTTCTTCCCACAGGAAATGGAACGGGAGCGAGAGAGAGAACGGCATCGGCTGAGTCTAGAACAACTGGAGGCAAACCGCCGTTTACTGCACCAAGAGCTCAAAGACAAAATGAACCCGCTTGTATTTAGGAACGAAGGACACCCCAGAGATCGAGAAAGAGAACAACGAGAGTTGGAAGTTCTACGAACCAGAGAGAAACTGATACTTGAGAGGGAACGGTTCTACGCCATGGAGCGACTTGCCGAGGAACGGAAGAGAAAGTTCAGTAGCGAACCTGAGTTTCAGTTTGGCGGGCCAGGCCGACGCAGTTCGCCACCGATGGGCCGTCCGGCTATGGATCGTGAGGAGTATGAACGGCGAAAGAGACTGAAACTTTCGTCAGGTTCACCCTCGCCTACCTCTGGTATTCCAAAACACGCACTGCCTCAGCCACAGCCAGCGGCTATTCATACCAGCCCCGGGGCCGAGGGGGCGCGTAAAGAAGAGCGCCCTCCAAGGAGCAGTCCCAAGGCACATGGCCCCATGTTACCGCACTTGGGACAGGACAAAGAAAATCCGGGCGACCCGAGAATGGGCCGTGCAAGGGACCTAGAAATGCTCCTCAGCAGGGGCCACGGAGGACCTGGAGCTCATAGTGGCCCCAGCATTCCCGGGGTTCCGTTTTTTGATAGCCGTGAATCAGTGTGGCTCAGAGAACGTGCCATTCGACTCAATCAAGAAGAAATGATTCGCAAGAGACCGCTAAATCCGTCCGGGAGTATGTCGGGGTTTATGCCGCCTAAAGGAGGGAGTGGTCCTCCCCGAGGGGGGAATGAACCTGGCCGGACGGGCAAGAAGGACGAGGAAAACCTCAACAGCTGCTCGGTGTGCAAGAGAGAAGCGTCCTTTCTCTGTTCCGGTTGCCAATCGTCTTGGTACTGCAGCCAAGAGTGCCAGGTGAATACACTTTAACTTTACTTTAATGATAGTATAGTGATGATAATGATAATATTTGTACAGGAGCTTTGGTGAGACTTCTTCAGTATTTAAGTATTGTTATCAGTGGCCATACATACATACATACAGAAGGAAATTTGAGTAATCAGAAACAAAGGAATCAAATTACAAATGCAGCACTTACATGTATATATAGTAATGAGCTCACTGTCAGATGGAATTTTCATTTATAACATCCACAACAGATTCCAGGGAGACACACTTTTTAGTGAAAAGTCGGAAGATGATGAAAATAGCCACAAAAATGGGCAATTTTAAGATCATTATAACAAAGAAGAGAGTAAATAATGTCAGAAAGGTAGTGAACAAACATGACCTGACGGAACACCACGTGATGATTTCAGTTTGTTTACTTTCATTCAAATCAACAACAATCACGTACGAAATGATATCCATCGGATTAAAATGGAGTGAAAAATTTGTAACAAAAACAAGAATGCAAGTGATTCACATGATGATTATGACATTTACAGTTACCTCTCGAGAACTCAAACCTTCGAGGTAAACGTGTGAATGTTCGAGTTATCAGGAGTTCGAGTTATCGGGAGTTCGGGTTATTAAGAGTTCGACTTATCGGGAGTTCGAGTTATAGGAGTTCGAGTTCTCGGCAGAAAATATGTGGGAAGTGATGTAAAAAGGGGAATGAGTTTAGTTCGAGTTTAACCCTATCTTACACGGGGCAGGGGGGGGGGCAGAAAGTGCCCACGCTAATTTCAAAGATTCATATCTTCGCAACGAATAGTGCTACTGCAGCGAAATTTGGTGACTATTCATAGAATTTATCGAGGAAGACAATGGCGTGTTGATTATACCCGTACCAATTAAGCCGTTGCCATGGCAACCACTTCTTCAAAAGCCGTTTTGACAATTTTGAGATCAATTTGCTTAAAATACATTTTTATTTCACGTTTTTCCATTCAAATGCTTATTTTAAGCAGATTACATACATTTTTAA
>JAOBYH010198973.1:0-10261 GCA_025403525.1 Umimayanthus kanabou | reverse complement strand
ATTCACGATAAGATTATTTTTAAAAAAATTTGATTTAATTCTTGGGCTATAAATTCGCAAAAATTTTAATTTAATTCCTGGGACAATTTGGCCTAAGGACGGCTCTTTACTACTACTAAGGTTCTTGATTCTACAAAATGGAAAATGCTTCTCCTTTGAAGAAAACTGATGTTTTGAACGAATTTTAAGGATAATTTAGCAAAATCCATAGGGCGTAACAAATTAAAATAAACGGCAAAATATGAGTTTAACACTAACTAGGTTTTTGGATAAATATTTAAAACGCACTGCGAAAGCTTGAAGGAAGGGAGGGATAAACATTACTGCCCCTCGGCTAATGTTCCTCAGTGCAACATCGCCTGTAGTGTTGTGCATGCACAACTTTGTTCAGTCTCGGCTAATGTTCGTCAGTGCAACATCGCCTATAGTGCTGTACATGCACCACTTTGTTCAGTTCTCGGCTAATGTTCGTCAGTGCAACATCGCCTGTAGTGTTGTACATGTACAACTTTGTTCAGTCTCGGCTAATGTTCGTCAGTACAACATCACCTATAGTGTTGTGCATATACAACTTTGTTCAGTCTCGGCTAATGTTCGTCAGTGCAACATCGCCTATAGTGTTGTGCATGTACAACTTTGTTTTTAAAACTTTTTTATTTATTTTTATATTTCTTTCTTGCCTGACAGGGTAGCGGCTAATTAATAAAGCGTATTTATACTTCCGATTGGTTTGCACGAATGGAAATTAGTATATGTAATAGGATTACATCGTCCAATTTGGCTGTCCCCGGAATTTTTTTCATCTAATTATTTCCAAATTGGACAAGTATGTGGTCCCCTTACTTATTAATTATACAGTCCAGATCAGTCTTCAATTTTTCTTTTTTGCTTCGCGGCGCTGCACTCACCACTCGTCGAAGACATTCAACCATGTCTTTGTGTTTTTCATGTGCTTTTTTGTTCACGTTGTGACTTTTCTGCCGTTCAAGTTCTTCTTCTTGAAGCACAGGAAACCTTCCCCTTTGGTTATTCTGGTTAGTGTCGCTAAAATTCAGAGAAAAATTTGGCAATTTCTGAGAAAACTCTGGCGTTTTCTGAAAATGGACTACAGAGCGCGATGCGACTGTCGTGTCGTGTCACGCCATGGTGATGACGCGGTACGCTTGCTTTGCTCTGATTGGCTGATTCATTATTTTCTCGAATTCCATTGGCTGAAGACAAACTATCCAACTGTTTCTTAATCTGGACACTTGCGTAGTTTCCATAGTGAAAGTCTCAAATGAAACTGTCTAATTAATCATTAATTGGACAGTTAGACGGATAATAGCTTGGTCAATACTATAGAGTTAACTAACCAGCTGTATAATTAACAAATTTATACACCCAATACTAACAATTATCAGCTAAGAACGTTTTATGAACAATTGAGGCTGGAATCCTCAAAGTAGCCTCTGCCCAAAAACTATACGTTCTTGTATATATTAAAAGAGTGTAACAGAATGACCGTCATATCTAAACAAGCATGCGAGTACATACAAAGATTTTGTCACTTTCAAGGATATCTAACATCTTTATTTGAGCATATCTATTATTAACATGATAATAAGCAAACACAATAATAAACAATAATAAGCATCCCATCATTGGAGGCAGTCCCTGTCATTTACGGTGAAATGTCGAAATAAAAGTTAATAATATAAACTTGCCTTCAATCTGAATATTTTCTGTTCTTTCCTTTTGTTATACTCATTACAGTCTGTACCTAACTGTTTATTTGTCTCGAATATAAAACAGGTTTTAGATATAAAATAGTGTACATTTAATTTTAACCGTTACTTGTGTACGTTTTTGGGTACTTCGTGGTATTGGTAATGAGCAATTAACTTGACTAGCAGTTTTGTCTCTAAGGTCCAGAGTTTGTTTAGAGGGGAGTTCCACCGCTTTAGCAGGATTGGCGGGATAATATGGAAAGGGGAAAACTAGTTTAGAACGCAAAAAAAACACCGTTCCTTAAGGCGAGCAAGCGCAAGTCCGGGATAGCATACAAGCTGGCGTTCGTCCATTCATTATTACTTCAAAACTTAATTTTAAGTTGAGAACCAAAAAATGGTAAAAACTTCTATCTTTTGAGGAGTTAAAACTACTTTCCCTACCAACTTTTTTCCTCTCAATAAACTCCAACAACTCTAAAATATTGGCGAATCTTTAGAAACTAAATGTTATTATCAAAAAGTATTATCATACCAACATGTTCTGTCTGAAGTCTTTAGTTGATCTGAAGTTTGTTTGGGCTGCCGTGAATCAAGTCTTATCCCGTGCAATCACGAAAGACGGATCTTTGAATATATGGTGATTGGCTTCAGACACGCAGTCTGTGAATCTGACTAGTAAGAAAAGCCTTCATTTATACACGGTAAGAAACGGATGACAGCCAAAACAAATCTCAGGGAGACGAAACGCGCCAAGTGTTGCGTATCATAGTATTAAACATTTGTGTAAATCTCCAATAAACTATAATAATCAATTTAGTGAACAGTCGATGGAGAACCAGTCCACCATTGATCATAATTGCTCCGATGTACACAACGTCTTGTCCCGAAGAAGGAAGGCCCTGTCCACCAACTTGCAACATTCAAAAAAGTATTCCCAAAATCCATTGCTCAACCTTTCCTATGAAATGAGAAGTATTTGTTCAGATGATATTATATTTCTTTTTGTCGCGCTGGTGAGCGTGAGAGGACAGATGCTGTGTAGTGGGTTATACGTTTTGGGATGGGGTACCTTTTTCATGCCAGCAGTGTATGAAAGAGTAGCGAAAATTGGCGTTTATATATATGAAAGAGTGGCCAACAGTACTGGGTAAAATTTCGGGCATTTCGGCAAGAATGATGTATGAAAGGGTAAGGGGTTAAGGCTCAGTTCATCAAGTCATCAAGGAAAGCAAGTTTATCACTGCAACGTTAACCAAGACTTCCTACAAACTGTTGTTATTGTAATTGGTTTACACTAGACACTAGAGACAAGTGAAACACAAGAACATAATTTCACTACGAGCTCTGATCTAGCAGTGACCGGCTTTACCTCTCTTTTATTGCTCTTCGGTTCCCAAGTGCTGATACCGTCCTTTTTCTTTCGATTTTCTACAAAGCAAATTAAGAACAAAGGAAACGTTCATGTTTATTACTGAGTCGAGAAAAATTTTTATTGACGGTTGTGAAGAAACGTAATTTTAGTTATTTTAAGCTAAACCTCTACTGATCTACTCGTCTGTTGTGCTGCCAAGTAAATGAGGATTTTCTACGTATACCTAACTATCTTTTTTATTAGAAAAGCGACTACTTAGCAGCAGAGGTTGAACGGTCTGCTAGAAACGTCGGCTAAACAAAAGTATTTTTAGACAAACGATCTATGACGCTTTCTTAAAGCTAAAATCAAAATGTTAAAAGTCAAAACATCTGCGCTCTAATATCAAGTGAGGCACCCGGTGGGGGATGGGTTGGGATGGCTTTAGCGTCCCCCGACCCGCCCACCTCAAACTCAGGTTTTTGTTCATAGTTTGACAACTGATTAGTCCAAAAAACTACTAACTTAAGCTTGATATTAATATTGGACTGCTATGAGCTGTTTTTCCGGTGCTCTCAAACACCGGGTCCCCCTGGTAATGCTTTTGGCCAGGGCAGCCCCCACTGTGTTTTTTACTGCCCAAGTTAAAATGATAACGTCAGTTTGCTTACTATATTTAGCAGTTGCTAACCTAAATCGTTGCATGGCATCGATCACAATTGAACCATTTAAAGAATGCACAGGATGCCGGTCATCCGAGCTGAACCTTGAACGCTTACCTAGAACGAATCCTTGAACAAACTTCGTAAATAGCCATCAACATCACCTGTAGTGTGGATTGTTTTCAACGAATGTTTTTTGACTGTTCATTGAACAACACTAATAGTAATGAGAATAATAACAATAATAATAGTAATAAAAATAATTATAAAAACAAAAATAATGGTGACAATAATAATAAAATAATATATTAATAATAATAATGATAATGATAGTGATAATATTAAAGATAATAAAAATAATAATGATAATGAAAATAATACTGATGATATTAACATTAATAATGATCATAATAATAATAACAATGACAGGGTTCCACCTTTAACTCAACATCAAATTCAAAGACTTTTAACATATATGTACTTTTTTCTAAATGCTGGTTGTGCAGCCGAGTTCTGGCAATTCAAAAGGTCACAACTCAGTGATAACATTTAGCAAAACGATAAACTACTTCACCTGAACGAGTAGAGAATGAGTGAGGGCTATAGACGCAGACTACCGGGCCACGTCTGAAACTGTGCTAAGGGGATACGATAAACTACTTCACCTGAGCGAATAGAGAATGAGTCAAGGCTATAGACTACCGGGTCATGTCTGAAACTGTGCTATGGGGATTTAGAATCCTGTTTTACAGCCTTTATTTTTCGTTTACGCGCTCAGCTTCTTTTGATAAACCGTGGAAATGAATGACGCGGAAAACACAAAAATCCACGACTGACCGTTTCTAAGACAAGAAACTGTCCTGAGTTTAACAAGGTGACAACTGACGGGTCCGAAACAACTCTCCTTGGATCTCAATATATATCGCCGCTTCCAAAACATAGTCTTACCATAATCTAGATAATTTCATATATAGGTTTATGGGTATTCACGGAGATACTGACTGTTAACACAGTGAAAACGCCCCTAAGCGGACTGTATGGTAACTTTTCTTCAAAGGGTGACTTTCTTCAAAGTACTGTTAACTAGTTCAACGGCTCTTTTTACATATTTCTATACAGGGGAAGAAAGCTCATACCTGTGCAAAACACATGAATGCAAATATCTAAAATAAATCAATCATACAAAAACATGTTAATATTTTAAAGAAGCAAGGATTTGTTTACTCAACAAAGTAAAGTAAAATAAAGTATAGAATAAACCGCATACATGGTGGTTCATCCGATCGTTGTCTCGAACTCTCTATCTCTCAAACCCAAAGTAAATTACTGATAACCTGTGGTTAGAAAAAACGGAATTCGGTTTAATTAGAGAAGATTCGAGATTCCTCCGAGTTCTATGTAACTATTTCCTTTAACATCCAGTCATGAACCCGCATATATTCGATTTATCCTATACTTAGTAATATTTAACACTTTTTTTTCTGAAATCGTGGTGGATATGGCAGAATAGTCATGTTTTAGCATGGCAAAACTTACATTGTATTTACATTTACCCATTTACAAATTGAATAAGCCTTCTATGAGAAGCTTCTGGGTTCGGAATGTGTGTGCAGTGCGATATAAAGCACAGAATAGTAAACTCGTACAGGTGCAAATTATGTATCAATGATTGGTGACATTCAGGCCATTCTTGAATGCACCATCGGAGGGGGCAGTAATAACTATTGTCGCTGAACAAAGTTGTCTTGAGGTGAAAATTAGAAGAACAATCCTCTCCCTCCTCCTTGCCCTGTGTTGATATGTATGATCGTATTAGAGTGGAGTAAGCAACTGAAAAGTGACACAGGTTTTAATTTCTTGGACAAAAACACGTTGTATGTCACACGCACAAAGCTTTGCTAAGGAGTTATATTCAGTTAACTGTCTAGTCTAGCTTTTTGCTATTACAATTAGCTGAGTACCAAAACTGGGTTTTTTCTAAATCACTAATGGTGCTTAACAAATATTGTCGTTGTTGTTACGCTGCAAAGAAACTTGGCAAATGCCGTTCATCAGCGCAGCTCAGCACAAATAGTTCAACTTTAGGAAGGTTCAGGAATCAAGGAATGTATGTCTTGACCCCGGCTTGGTTTCCACATTTATACAGTCTGCACCAAACTTTGATTCAGCAGTTTAGAGTTTGTTTTGGCTGTGAAGAACTCGGAGGGACCTAAGGCGACGCCGAATGAGGTCATAATGAAAACCAAGTTATCAAAAATTGAATTTGAAATGGCAATCAGCACTGATGTGTGTTGACTGGCCTGTCGTTTGCCTCGAGCAGATAGACATTAGAACATTTCTCAGTATACTAAAGCTGGCAATCAATACAATAAGTTCCCATTAGGGAATTTTGCAATCCTTTCAATCCACTTAAAATCACATTGACCAATCAGTGCAAAACATTTCAAACGGTGCTACCTCAACTTAGTCTATCAAGTATAGTCTTTATCGCGCAAGAACTCGAACTCGTAAGCACGTTAGATTAGGACAGCACGTAAAAGCTACGAAAACACAAGTTACTGTAGACTTACAGCCATAGTCCACGGGAAACCCAGCTCCTGAAACAAGGCCGAACTTGCAAGCGGTGCCAAGAATGACCTAGAACAAGAATGAAGTATGTTCCTTTTTCTCTATATTAAATACCAAATCCTAGTTAGAAATTTTATGCAAATCGACATTTTCAGCTTTCGCGCAGAGTCTCCAGCTTTTCCTAAAAGCTTTTCAGTAGCTGTTACTTATTAGTAAACACGTATTTTGACCGTTTATTTCAATTTTCTCTCCGCCTTGGGTTTCTCTAAATGTATTTTCGCTTGAACAAGAATTGGGACACACAACGCTTCTTGTCTTCCAACACACCCGTCCGAAAACAAAATTGGTTTTGTGCCCAGAACCATTTTTTTTGGACAAGCGTGTCGAAAGGTTAAAGCACTGTGTGTCCCTATTCTTGCTATACTTTGCATAATTACTTTTGCATGAATTGTAAGGGAGGACGTCACCAAATATGACCTTTATTGGACTAGAGGCAAGGCAATTTTAGTTGGATTTTTATCATAATTGCCCTAAGATTCAGGTTTTAGGTCAAAAAACTAATGAACAGGGAGGGCAAAATGATCCCTCCTCACTCTTTGTCCATTCGACTGACGGGGTTAAAGCTAGTGCATGCTGGAATATTCATTACAGCAGAGAATTATTTGATTTTCTTTTGACGTTTGTAAAATCTTATGTTCACGAATGCATAGCTGGACAAGATTATCCGAAGGCGTGATGCACTTGTTTTCCATTTGAAACAACATCGCTCTTGGGCAAATAAAATGTGTTAGAAACGACAGTCTTACAAAAATAAAAATAATAATCACAACACCCAACTGGTGATCATCGAGTGAGCGAGCGGCGCTTAACATAAAAGTCATCAAAAGCATGTGGTCTTGTATTATGTAAACTCATTGGGAAAGAATATGTTCACTAAGGATTTTTAAAAACTTTGATCGCTTACCCGAAAGAGCAGCAAGACATGAACAAACCAGAGATAACTGAAGACGTCGCTAGGCAATCCGTCATCCCGTTGTCCCTAAATTCAACACGAACGTGAAGATGATTTTGTTGAAAAGGACGAAATAAAATGTGAAAAAACGGTAGAGTTTCAAATTAATGATTTGCATTTTGCATTTATTTTGCAAGTTAAGTTTCACTCGCAATTGCACTTACATTTTCACTTACAGTTTCACTTACAATTTCATGCACATTTACAAGTTCGTTTTCACTTACTATTTCAATTACAATTTCATTCTAAAATGCCACTTACATTATCCGTCTCTCTCATGTGACCTTTTCCTATCCCTTCTTTCTCAGTAGGAGGGAATGGTTTATCAAATATCTTTATTATAAATGACTTAAAGTTTGGCATGTGTTAATCAGTACTTTACTCAACTCCAATCAGCAATACCAAATTTTTAGGTATAATGTTTTTCACCTTCATAGGGTAGGTATTCTCTTATCTGCTCCATGCATGAAACATTCCAAATATAATCTATATACTTGGCCATTATAACTGTAGTTGTAAATTTTATAAGTATATGTTATAATGTAATTTTCTTTCTCTTTTTAAAACTTGTTACTTAAAAGAAGAGGTTTTAAGTATCTGGTAATCCAGCCTTACTTTCTCTAAATGTTAGTATTTCCATAATACCTTGCAGGATCTGTTTTGGCCAGTAAAAAAAGTAAGAAAGAAAAACTCTAAACTGCCAAAAACTCTTACTACAATTTTTAGGGATTTTTTTGCAAAGTATTTGTTTCAGGCTCTATTTATTTCGATTTTGCCAAGATTATCTCGGATTTAAAAGTATACTATCACTATTACGGTACTGAAAGCTTTCATTTGAGCAAGAAATTAATTGACTTTAACGTGTTAAAGTAAAACAACTGACCAAACTATACCAATTAAAGTACATTACTGTATATTGAGCCTGAAACTTTGGTATGATCGAAAAACTAGCGCTTGATGGTTTCTAGATAGTTGTCTCGGCGATGGAAAATGGTCCATGCCATTTGTAACAGTCGATGCCATTTCAAACAACAGTCGTTTTCACGAAGAAGACAAAGTCTTGATAAGACAAAGTCTTGATAACACTAACCCTGACCCTAATCCTAATCCAAACCAAAGTTAACTCTAAAAGAAGATGCTAAATAAAAAATAGAAAACAAAAGCTATATAAGAAAAAAAGAAATAACCGTGTTTCGAACCCGTGATTGCTAGCATTCTAGTCCTATACAACCACTACGCCAACAATTTGATTCAGTAACTTTCACATGTTTTACTGTATATATATTACAAACGGAATCGACTGTTTTGGGAAATAGCATCGACCGTTATCAAGTAAATGGCATCGACGGTTTACGAAGGGGAAATTAGCCTCGGCGAACGCTTAGCAGATTGAAGAGCATGACCGTCTTAAAAAACAACCTGGTCTGACAAAGTTTTCATTGCAATTCCGGCTTCCGGATGTGTCTGCCTGCTGATCGTTCCAATCGCCCGCAGTTTTCCATATAATAGAGTCACAATCGTTTCAACATATTTTGAATTAACCATTCAGCACGAGTGCTATGATCCGGATGATTAGACTGGAACCTGGCTTAAGTTTCCAATTCAAGTCCACGGAACGTATGGTCAGAAGTCTACGGTGGTTTAAAAATGCAGTTGGGTGGTAACCCGTCCGGTTTGTTTGCTACGCACAACGAACAAGTGATATCAGGTCCATTTCATATTTACATGAACACAAGTTGATTAGCTTACACAAACTGAACACTGAAATGTGTTGCTCAATAAATGTCAACTGAGTCACACAATTTTGGAGTTCTACCTCGTTTCCTTCTTTAGAAAGGTGTGAATTGACGTGGACCATTTTAGCGCCCCTTCCCCCTTCCCCAAACTGAACGGGGTTAAAGTCACAGCAATGAAAGTAGTAATATACATTATGTAAGACGATAAAACATACATAACAAAGTGAACACAACTTACATTGCAGCGGTTAATAACAACGGCATCAAGGGGATGAATGAAGATCCGGTACCCACTCCGATTACCATCATTGACACGCCCACCAACCAGAAATTACTGAAAGAGTCAACAAATGTACAAATGTTTTCAAACATTTATAATATCAAAAGAATTCTACTATCACCAAAAAATTTAAATGCTTGGACTTGAGAACCACTGTCATAAATATAAAGTTGTTAACGGACGCAATGGTGATGGCAAGGTAGCCACGCTGGTTGTAAATATCTGGTCTGATTCACACCAAGAGCTGAGACAGAAGAAACGGAAGAGAAGGCATATTGAGCGTTCAATTCTAGTGTGAACCAAGCAACGGAGATGGTAGCACAAGCGGAAGCTCGACAAATTACTAATTACTATTCAAAGTTTTTTTATGTCAGAGTTGCCTCATTTTGCATTTACGTAAAGCGGACAACTGGACAAAACTAAAAAAATAGAACCATGTGCTGGGGACAGGGGGTTATAAAATGGTGAGGCTCCTTTTCATGTCTTATGTTTGCGACTTAACAGATATTATAAAAGAAAGAGTTGAGATAGGGATAGGTGATTTTGTTTTAAATTAGTTGCTGGCTACCAGGAATAACCTTGGGGCTAACCGAGCCATGTATTCTGTTTTGTTTTACATGCAATTTATTGTTTTCTCTGTGTTTGTATGATATATGTATGTCTTTGTGTTTGTGTTTGTGCGCGTGTGTGTATTTATTGTGGAAATGCGTTAATAAAGATTTCTCTCTGTGGGTACTCTCTGCCATAAATGTCTATAGTTCTATCTCTATAAAAATAATAATAATAATAATAATAATAATAATAATAATAATAATAATTTACCGAGGGTGACACATGACAGTAATTTCAGATCATTGATAACCCAGCCCACAACACCGGCATTAGCCTACTCTTATCGACAAGTGTGTGGGTTCTTTTAAGTCCCCCGATAGAATGTCGA
>JAOBYH010198861.1:0-17376 GCA_025403525.1 Umimayanthus kanabou | reverse complement strand
CGCCCCCCCCCCCCCCCCCTCGATCTTTTAGAGATTTTAAGATTTTCCCAATTCCTTTTGAGTAACTTTTACTTACTAGTTAACACATTTTTGAAGTTATTTCTGACATGCTCACCCTTTGAAGATTGGAAAATTATTTCAAATTTTATCAAAAATGTGTAACTTCTGTTTTAATATATCGTTCTACATTAATATATCTTGATCCGCTAATAAAGGTGGCTTTTCATTAAAATAATAATTCAATTAAACAAAGTATTTACGGTAAAAGACTTTTATTGGTTATAGTATTTTGGTTTTTATAACCGCCGAAATTATCAAAAACAAGCAATTTCAGCACAGTTACCTCATTCTTGTGGCTCTTGTAACCATGGCAACGGTCTAATTAGCACGTGACCGATACGAAAAACTGTTGTTGAAAGCTTTTGTGGTTCATTTTGTGTTTCTTTTTTTTTGCTTTGAAGACTGAGAATGCAGCAGAGAAGGCAGGAAATGACAAACTACTAAAGGCGGACATGGAAGATGAGAAAGAAATCAAGAAGCTTGAGAAACTGTTGAAGTTGAAGAGGAAAAAGCAGCTGCCTTCTGCGTTTGAGGAAGATGGACTGGACTGTATCCTTGAGTTGTTACAAAATCTAGTTGTACATTTTACACTGCGCAGCTGCTGATGCGCTGATAAACTGAGCCGGAGCCATCACTTTCACTGTTCCGTCAAAATGTGTTTCAAGTCGGTGATACGTGGTCAAGGCTCGCGATGAGTCAAGTGCCTATTTATACTTGCAGCACTTGAGGAGTTGTGTTAAGTGCCTGTTTGTACTTGATGCACTTGAGGCGATGAGTCAAATGCCTATTTGTACTTGAGGCACTGGAGGCGATGAATCAAGTGCCTATTTGTACTTGAGGTACATGTACTGGAGGCAAGTAGTCAAGTGTATTTGTACTTGAGGCAATGAGTCAAGTGCCTGTTTGTACTTGAGGCACTGGAGGTAATGCGTCAAGTGCCTATTTATACTTGAGGCACTGGAGACGATGAGTCAAGTGCCTATTTGTACTTGCAGCACTTGAGGCGATGCGTCAAGTGCCTATTTGTACTTGAGGCACTGGAGGCGATGAGTCAAGTGCCTTTTTGTAATTGAGGCACTTGAGGCATCGAGTTTAAGTTTTGTATCTTTCTCTAAATCACTACGACTGAAACTGCTGAACGAAGCACTCAAGCACGATGGTCCTTAACCTACTGGAACTTATGATGTAGATCTGTTGGAAGTTTGTGAACCACTTTCGAAGAAGATTCGTTCAGACAGCGACAGTGACGACCTGGACAACAACCCTGGGAAACTGGATTCAGAAGGGCGCAAGGTAGGAAAATATTCGGGTAGACCTTAACATATACTTTTCCTTGCGATATAGCAGGAGTTGTTAAGGAAATACTTGTGAATAGAGATCGTCAACATAATTATTATTGTTATGATGATGACGATGGTGATGATGATAGTGATGATGCATATTGCAAGCCATTTCGCCATAAACAAATGCGGTATCAATTTCTTTTGTTTTCTTGAAATTACATATATCAATAAAACCGTTTTATAATAAATGAAAATTTTCTCTGATACATAACAACCTGTTGAGGATGACTCGGGTCCCTATGCGGGGATACTTATTATATTTGTATCCTGTACTTAGTTGCAAGAACGAAGAAAAGGTACACCCGAACTAGGGCTAGGGTTAGGATAAAAACAACAATGTTGCTTTAATGTGTCTAATTAAAATTACCCTGACTGAATGTGTTTTCAAATATTTTAATTTAGTTGGGAAAAACTTAAACGAAGGCGATGAAGGCAAAAAAAACTTGCTGTAGAACCTGTTATCTCAACTAACAAAGAGAGAAATAGGATGTTTAGAAAACAAAATTCAAAGTCAAACAAATAATAGGCCAGCTTTATAAACGACAAACAAACATATTTTACTATACAAATTACAGTACCATTTGTAGAAGTTACAAGCGCTAAAATAACAAGATAAATTCAACACATGTACAGAAAGTCATTTTTATCAGTTGGAAGCCTTTGACCGCGGTGTACTGAAATTAAGTTCAACTAATCTTCATTCTTCATTTTACTGCAGCCATTCAGTATTTTTATATCTTTAAAATTACTTTCCTCAGTCTCGGGTACTTATGTAATGACATTAGACGAAAATGCAGTTGGAAAAAACGCAGAAATTTGTTTTAAAAACAGACATCAGGTGATACTAAGCAGTGTTATCTGTAGTTTTGATTGCAGGGTGCGAATTAAGGGCCTATCAATGACAAAAAGTAGGACAAAACTTCTGTTTTGTAGGTCAACAACTACGCAGCCTAAATATTTCAAATAAGAATTTACATGGAAACATTCTTGTCTCCCAAAGCAAAAATGAAAATTTGTAGGCCAGAGAAAATCCTTAATTCGCACCCTGGATTGCATCCGAATGAACAAAAAAATTGCCATCCTTGATTTGGGCCACTTTATGTAGAAACAGTGTCGACTGTTGTGTAAAGCAAATAGACTGTACAAAAGATTCAGTCATCCCATTGTCTGTTTATAATTGAGCACTATGCGGAGAGGTTTCATCGTTACGAATTCATCGTGACGATTCCTTGATGGTTCTCTCGTTGTGTTATGACGTTAATTTTTCTGTATGTGTAACGTCCTTTTTGTGTCATTATGTGTCAGCAAACGTAATAGACGCTCGGACAATAGAGTAGTCTCTTTGTTACACTGCGAATGGATGACCAAAGATGCAGTTCCATTACACCTCATTACTTCTTTATAAGATAAAAACTATGTTTAATAATTGCGCAATTAATGACACATTACTTACAAGTATCTTAACACTAAAAGTCTATTTTTAAAAAGTAAACATTGTAGGTTCCTTTACAATAGATCAATTGCTACTCATGGCATTGCAATTTCTGTAGAGCGTGCCTGGTTCGGACAAGTCAGAAAGCAAAAATGAAACGGACCTGTCAGAAGAAGAAGCTGAACTAATGGATAAAGGTAACCTTGTGGACAATGACAAACAGGCCAGTGAAGAAAGTGATGGCTACTTGTCAAGCGCTCAAGAAAGAGAGACCGAGAAAAGTGACGCAGACACTGTTAGCAGCGCTCACGAGGAAGATTCAGACCACGATATTGAAGGAAAAAATGATAAGCAAGCACTAAACAAGGAAACTGGCTTAGTCAGCAAGTACGTTCCGCCTCATTTACGAACACAAGCTGGTTCTGAAGTACAGATGGAGAAGTTGAACAGAATCAAGAAGCAAATCAAGGGACTTCTCAACAGGTAAACACGCAGGCGCAATATTGATCTCGCTGTGACACCTTTTTGGATGGGAAAAGTTGTAAGGAAGCAAATTCACTTCCGATTTTTAACCTGTTTAATTAATATGTTGCTTCCTAGTCACTCTCTACTGTATATACTGTAAATACTGTACCAGATTAGCAACTGAAACTCATTCTATTACATCCCTAAAGGTAGGACGACCCTTAATAAGACTGATTACAAAGGGGACGACAAAACACCTCTGTCAAATTGGCGACCAATAAGCCTTTTAAATACTGATTGTAAAGTAATCGCCTTCTGCCTGGTTTCCAGACTTCAAGAAATCCAAAATCATAACTATCAAGGTCAGATGGCCTATATTAAAAGAAGATTCATTAGTCAAAATATTTGCATAATTGAAGACATTTAATTAGTGAATTGTACGACCAATCTGAGATAATGCTATTTTGTGATTACGAAAAAGCGTTCGACTCGGTCAAACGCTCATTCACATTTATATTTCACCTTCAATTTTATCAAAACGTTATTATTATCGAAACGTTATTTTTAGAAATTCCAGCTGTAGCATAAGCAGTGTCTGGGTGTCTGAAGGATTTTCACTCGAAAGAGGGATAAGGAAACGTTGCCCCCTCTCAGTTTCAATTTTCTCGCTAGTTGAGATACTAAAGATCAAATCCAACTGGGTATATGAACTCTCTTGAGTTCTGTACCCAGCAGTAGAATAACTGATCAGCTACCATCAATCACTAGCAACTCCTACTCAAGGCTGGTTTCCATATAGTCGTCTCGGGTCGTTTTGGGTCGTTTCAGAAGGGTGAGACGACCCTGGACGATCGAGAAGACTATATGGAAACTAAACCGAGACAACCGCAAACGGCCGCGAACGACTGACGACCCGGGTCATCTCTGGGTCATCTCCGATAGAACTGAGTTCTATCTGGACGACCCAAAACGACCCAGAGACGACCGGAAACGACAGAAAAGACTATGTGGAAACTATCGGAGACGACCCAAAACAACCCGATACGACCCAAAACAGGCCCGCAATGCATTTCAGCTCCCAGTGTGCAGTTCGAGAAGTTCCTTTTTCAAAATGGCGGCCTCCAAAGAGGAAGTAAATGCAGCCTTGTTCATGAAAGAATGCCAGAAGTACGAGTGCCTGTACAATAAGTTTTCGAAGGACTACAAAAACACTAAAATTAGAACAAACTGCTGGAAAAGTTTAACACTGATCACAAAGAAGCCAACAAGAAGTACAAGTACATTCGATCGTCGTTTGTGAGATACCTCCGCAAAAAGAAAGCCACAAATCAGGTAAAATTAATAATAACAACTTAAGCCATTATATATTAAACATGATTAAAGTTAAAGCGTTACCGCTTGTGCTGCATCCGCCATTTTGTATGAGTTTCCCGCTAAAATTCTGTTGTCGGCCCCAGGACCTGTTTTTACAACCGCGTTCCAGACGACCTGCAAGCGACCGCAAACGACCATATGGAAATCACCGGTTGTGTAGGGTCGTTTTAGTTGCCTCGGTCTTTTGGAAAGACTTGGAACGGCTCGAAACGACCCAAAACGACCCAAAACGACTATATGGAAACCAGCCTTCAGAATGACAAAAAAATCTTTGGAACTTGACGAACAAGAATGAAACAATATTTCTCTCAAATATTTCAAGTAAAATCTACTATAACAGCAAACACCTTATGTAACAAACATGTTGAAAAAATATATGTATGTTCAAAATTACAGTTGGACTGATGTAAGGAATGTACGAACGAAAACAATTATCGATAAGAAACGTACACGATGTAATTTCATAAGACTACACAACATTCTCACAAATGGCTACAGTTTATGTAAATAGAAGATCTCTACAACACTGTACTGTACTTCCTGTAAAAAAGAAAAGCTTTGGACACATGTTGCAAGAACATATTTGCCGAAGGACCTCTGGAAAGAATGTGAAGCGCGTATACAAAAACCATGTACGAAATTCAAGTCTCCATGCATAGCTTTGGACCTATTGGCATAACGATACAGGGCAACATTGGAAAACTTGGCCTTTAATACCGTTTTATCTGTTGCAAAACGTACAATTTTTAAAGCTTGGTAAAAGACAAAATCTGATAGAAATGAATTCAAAACTTACAGATTGTTCCCAATGTTTAAGTGCGATTTTTCTTAGACAATAGAAACTGCGTACATTTTTATTGATGCATTTAAATACTGTTCAGTGCTGCCCATCTCGGTTTAGTTTCCTAGACAACATTTACCTATTTTGTCCTGTGTAATCATCAATGGAAAACACTGTGTGCATCTGATCGTTATTGTGTTTGTTTTCAGACTAAGTGAGTCAAATCTTCAAGCTATTAGTGGTGATATTGAGGAAAAGTTTATGCATCATAGCAGAAACGGTAAGTGACGCATCTTCGTCATCAAATGTATTCCTTTTCCACTTTTGTTCTTTGCTGCTTCTGCAGCTTCTGCTTCTTCCTTTTCTTTTCTCCGTTTCATTTTCTTTTTCTTCTTGTTGTTAATTCTTTTAGTTTTATAATTTGTTCATTTTACGATTTTGCAGGTTTTAAATTGCGTTCTTCTTTTCTGTATCTTTTCCTTACCTATTTCTTCGTTTTCTTCTTGTTCTTCTTTATATCATCGTCTTGTTGCTCTTCTTCGCCTTTTTCTGCTTCTTCTTTATATCTGTTTCTTTGTTTTCTTCTTTTTATACTGTAAGTTTCTGCTGCTGATTTGTTTCTACTGGCTGCCACGTTTTCCATGAGCGGAGTAATCTTGTTACTTTTTATCATCAATTTTAGCTTTTCGCCATTTTATCATTGTACGGCTTCAAGTACTTATACTTGGAGACCAATATTTAGTCCGTTTTCTTATATCTGAAGCTGGTTGCTGGTCATTCTGGTCACAGTAATCTCAATGCCGGCACTTACGGCAGAATCTTTCGACACCGCGGCCCTCGTCGTCCGATCTCTGCATATTACAAGCATGGATTAATCTGTATGTATCTACCAATGAAGGATTTGATGATCTGCGTCGATGTGCAGCCTAATCCTGGACCGGTTTCAACTCAAGCAACTAAACCACCATTTTCAAACTTTAGCGGGAATAATGTCGCCATGCTGTCAACACTAATTTGCATGTTAGCCATCAAGACAAAGCTGTCGTTTCCTATAATCGATTGCAACTGATGAATGTCCGAAGACTACGGCACTGTTCCCGCTCATCCACCCTACTGACTACACTAAAGGAACACAGTGTTCTTCGTTTCAGAGGAAGAAGGGCTGGAAAACACAAGATCCCAACACGAATTACTGTAAATAGTCCCAAATATTTGCATATTGACGCTCTTCGCACCTGCGCTCGATTCTACCACAGCGACTGTTTCGCGCCCTTTCAATGTTGCAACAATCAACTGTGAGTCCAGTAATAACAAAACTGCCGACCTTGTTGATTATATTATTGAAAAAGACTTGGAAGTCTGTTGCTTAACCGAAACTTGGCTTCGTGAAGATGACAATTTAACTCCATTTCATCTGTGTCCCGTGGGATATAACATCTGCTCTTTCCTTCGTCAGTGCCGCATTGGAGGTGGGGTCGCCGTTATATACAAAGACACTCTGCTGCTTAAGCAAATTGAAACTGCCTCGTTTTCATCTTTTTAACATGGTGTAGTAACTATCTCATCCTCAGTTCTCAAGATCCCTAGTTTTAGCTATTGTTTATCGACCACCTAGATCTCGGGTCAACAATACAGCTATGTCAGTGTTTCCTTAATGAAATGACAGACTTCTTAACATCACTTGCTGTTTTTCCCGGTGAACTGTTGGTGACTGGAGACTTCAATATTCATGTCGATGAAATAAATAATCCAAATTCTCGTCATTTCCTTGAAATTCTGGATTCTCTTAACCTTGTTCAACACGTCACAGAACCGACTCACAAAGCTGGGCATACCTTGGACCTTGTCATTACTCACAAGGATGGTGATATCTTAAATTCTAAACCCTGCGCCCATTACTACATCTCCTCCCACTCAACGATACTCTACACACTTGAGTTTCTAAAGCCACGTCCTTTACAGAAAGTTGTCGAATGCAGGAAGTTAAAGTCTGTTGACATTGGGGAGTTAAAGAAAGATCTTTAAAAAAACGTCTGAACTTTTCCATCTGAATGATCGCGCTGATATTTCAGTCGATGAATTGAGCTTAAAATACCATCAGACCTTGTCAGCTTTACTGGACAAACATGCCCCACTCGTCGTGCGTAAGGTTCCAGCTAGGAAATGTCTTCCCTGGTTCAATGATGAAATTGCAACTGCTAAGCGTCTTCGTCGTCCTTGTGAACGTAGATGGCGAAAATCAGGTCTTGAATCTGATCGTATTGCTTTTGTCAAAGAACGAAGTGCGGTCTCAAAACTCATTTTTGCTGCTAAGCGGCAACACTACCTGAACAGTATAGAGCACTGCTACGGTGATCAAAAAGCTCTTTTTAACATTGTGAATGGCCTATTGCAGAAGTCAAGGATGCCAGCTCATCCCCAACACAACTCACCGAAAGTTCTTGCTGATCAATTTATGGACTTTTTTATATCAAAGATTACTAAAATCAAAGCCAAGCTTCAAATCTCAGCTTCAAACCGAGACTACTTGCCGACCTTGCCAGTCTGCCCAGTTCCTGTCAAGCTATCTGAGTTTGAACTAGTGTCTACTGAGACTGTTGCTAAGCTTGTTCGATCGTCCAAGTCTAAAACATGCCCGCTTGATCCACTACCCACCAATCTTGTCAAGGAGTGTATTGATGTTCTAGCCCCAACGTATCAGCAAATGATCAATCTCTCGTTGAGTTCTGCAATTTTTCCTGGTCGCTGGAAGGCGGCCTTAATTAGTCCGATCCTTAAAAAACCCGGTCTTGATGTCGTTCGGGAAAATTTTCGACCAATCTCTAACCTGGAATTTGTTGGTAAACTTTGCGAGAAAGTTGTTTCGGCTCAACTCGTGAAACATGTGAACGACAACAATCTCAATGAGGTATTTCAGTGTCAGCCTACAAGGCTGGACACAGCACCGAAACTGCACTTGTCCGTGTGTTAAACGACATGCTACGCTCAATCGACGAAAGGAGAGTTACCATCCTAGTCCTATTAGATTTGTCGGCCGTGTTCGACACTGTGGTCCACGATATTCTGCTACACCGCCTTTGTCACCGTTTTGGGGTTATGGGCCGTGCTCTTGATTGCTTCAGATCATACCATATATCTCGATCAGAAAGGGTAACAGTCAACGGTACTTGTTCACGAGAGCATATCATTACATGTGGCATGCCGCAGGGCTCGGTTCTGGGACCAATTTTATTTCTTGCCTACGTGTCGCCTCTGGGTGATGTTATCAGAAAGTATGATCTGGACTTTCACTTTTTCGCTGATGACTCTCAGATTTATTTGTCATTTGAATCCGGGGATCCACTGAAACAAGAAATAGCTAAGTTCGAAACCATTAACTGTGTCATATCAGATACTCGGTCCTGGATGGCTGCCAACTTCATGATGATGAATGATGATAAAACTGAGTTTGCGATTTCTGGGACCCAGCAGCAGATAAACAAGTTTGAGCACCCGCTTTCGATTATATCGGGGGAGGAGCTGGTTTTCCCTTTAGAAAAAATTCGTAACCTTGGGGTGATTCTCGATCCTTTTCTCAGATTACACCTCCATATCAACAACATCATCAGTGTGTGTGTGTTCCATCTGCGAAACATTGCTAAAATCCGAAAGTTCTTGACGTTTGATGCCTGCCAAGCTGTTGTTTATGCCTTTGTTTCTTCACACCTCGACTACTGCAACGCTCTTCTCTATGGTTTGCCCTCCTGCCAGCTCAATTGCCTGCAACTAATTCAAAACTCTGCTGCTCGCCTAGTACTGCAAGCTAAACCTAGAGACCATGTCACGTCCCTGCTGAAACAACTGCACTGGCTTCCTATAAGAGAGAGAGCAATCTTCAAAGTCTGCCTGTTTACTTTCAAAGCTCTGCGTGGCTCCGCTCCTACCTACATCACCAATTTGCTAAAGAAGCACTTGCCGACGAGGCCCAGCTTGAGATCAGCCTCAGATATAAACAGGCTCGCTGTTACCGCCACCAACTCGAGGGCACAGCACTCTACTGCTGATCGGGCGTTTTCTGTCTGTGCCCCTCGACTGTGGAACAGCTTGCCTGGGGCCGTTAGAGGCTCCAAATCTATTGACTCTCTTAAGAGGAACTTAAAAACACTTTTATTTTCCAAAAAGTTTTGCTAACTTTTCTTTCAGAAATAATGTTTTTCTTGCTTGTTATATTATTATTCTTATTTATTTATTTTATATTTGTTGTATCAGATTTTTTTAATACTTGATTTTCTAGCTCTGTAATGTTTTAGTGTCTTTGAATTAGTTTTATAAGATTTAGGCACTATAAATACATTATTATTATTATTATTATTATTATTATTATTACTTTTTGTTTGCTTTTTTCATTGTCATTTGTTGACGTTTTGTAATCCACTGACCACTTTGTTATGCGGAGGGGTTGGTGCAGTGGTAAAGATCTCTGCCTCCCAATCCTGAGGTCCCCAGTTCGATCCCCGGCCTGGTCGCAGGTTGGATATTTGGGTGACCTCCTTTCCCGCTAAAGTTCACTCAGCTTTCCATCCTTCCCGTGTCGGTAAAATGAGTACCAGCATACATGGACCACTTTGTATATATGCTTCCGGTCCGCTGGGGGTAAACTGATCATTGTAAAGCACCTTTGAGCATCTTCATATGGAAAAGGCGCTATATAAATGCAGCACTTTACTCTTTTTTTTTACATTTACTATACCTCCAGACATGAACCAAGTTTTGACAGATCTCATTCTGGACGCATGCATAGCCATCACATTGATGCCTGAAAAGCTTATCATGGAACACATAATGCTGCTGACGGTTCTTCATGTCCATCTTGGCATGGAAGTAGGTAAGTGCTTAGTTTTGTCAACAATCAGCTCTTCAGTTCTCATTAAGTAACTGCGTGACCTTCAGACTGACTTTGATATCTCGCCCGCACATCCATGCTCGAAAATTCCTTCTTCAACTTTCAGCATTCTGAGCTCTGTACCTTCACATTTGGGATGCCTCCTTTCCGACTATAGTGATGTTGTTTAAGGATGCCCGCCTATAAATGCCCCAGCCCCGCTTGTAGAAAAAAAATGCTGAAAATGCTTTCTCAACACGATAATATAGATAACTTGTCAAGATAACGAAAAATATTGACTCAAAATACTCATGTATGAGCATATACATTGCATATTTTGGTGATTTTAATTCAAATCACTCAGTTTTCAAATCACTCGCTAATCCAATCTGTCCGTACTTCAAATTTACTGAACATTTTCAAATCTGAACTAAACAATTTAAACCCACTTGATCTGATCTCTAAAGGCCACTATCACAACTAAATGACTCCACCCGAACGTTATGCCTAAATCTCCTGGAGGGAGATTGCATAGTATTTTATTTAGATTTAGATTTAGTTTTTGACAACCGTTAGAAGATTTCGTGCTCTGTGGACACTGCAAGATTCCTCTGTGTACTATCAGCTCGCCCCTCTTCTCTCCAGGAGCGTTCTTTCTACAAACATTAACCCAGAGGTTTGACGGTTTACATCGCGGTGCCAAGTATGGTGAAGGCAAAGAGTGTTTTAACATTATCTTACTGTTTTCCCACCTGTATAACTTCAAGGTACGTGGTTTAGTGACGTAGTAGAAATTATCTGTAATTCGTTACAGGACATGATATGTATGAAAAGATTACTAGAACCGTCAACCCAAAAGATACGACAAAGCCACCTTGTAATTTATGCTGTTGCATGCAAGAACATTCCGCAATCATTTAACTTTGTGAAATTGCGAAGTGGTTCAGGAAATACATTTCCTGACTGCATGTTTTTCTTTGAGGACTCAAAATCAGATAAGTGAATGGGGCAAGTGATGGTGAATGAGAGTGATGTTCAGTTGTATCTTTGTAGGGAGATATGTGAATGGGGCAAGTGATGGTGAATGAATGTCCTATTATACTTTTCTTGTTTCCAGTTTATATATTTTCCTGTTATTGCCATTTCACTTGTCCTCATTCACCTCACCTCATTACCACTAGAGTTGTCTGCGCCGAATGCTATGCTTGCTTGCAAGGTGGTTCGAAGGCGTTGTCTGAGTCCCACTTATACATGTGATTGATGCTTCTTATGCAGCTGATCGACAGTTCCTTGATCTATGATATCATTCGACGGCTGGCAGATAGCTTCTCCGACCAGGATATCGAGTTGCTATTGCTCCTGCTGAAAAGTAGGTATCAGTGTGTTTGGCTCTTATCAGTTTGTTCTACAGTTTACACTAGTTTAGCAATGGGTTTTAGCTGCTGAAGAACTGTGCAGAACAAAAATATTTCCAAAATTGCTAAGAGTTTGTGCCGGCGTGATTTTTTGAAAAAGTTCTCAGGTATTGTCTTAAGTTCTCGGGTAGGGGTTCTAAGTTGTCGGGTACGATCGTAAGTTATAAGGTGATGTCTTCAAGCAAAAATCAAATTAACTTACAATCTGTTTTATTGATGACGTTGTAGCCATCATAGAGCTAAATTATATAATTTTTTCAAAAACTAAAGTTGTTCCATTTAACAACTATTTTTTGAGGGGAAAAAATTGACCAAAAGTTGAAGCAGATTGCCTGTTTACTTTTTCCAAACTACTGAGCAACTTAATGTTCAAACTTCGCGAAAGAACTCAACAGTGTCCCCAATGAATCATGCACAGGTACTGGAGCAGAGATACGTCGGGACGATCCAGCCTCTCTAAAGGTTTGCTTATATTCACCCTGCTTACAACTTATTTACCTACATTCAACCAGCGTACAACTCACTGACTTCCGTTATCTCACAATCACCCTGCTTACAACTCGTTGACTTTCGTTATCTCAGTCACCCTGTTTACAACTCGTTGACTTCCATTACCTCACATTCACCCTGTTTACAACTCACTGACTTCCGTTATCTCACATTTACCCTACTTACAACTCATTGACTTCCGTTATCTCACACGCACCCTGCTTACAACTCATTGACTTCCGTTATCTTACATTCACCCTGCTTACAACTCGTTGACTTCCGTATAGCGGCTGCCAGAGGCGCCTGTGTGTGCTTTCGGTTCGACCTCGTGAGCTGCGTCTCATAATTCAGCATCATAAGCTGCAATGATGACGATTAGCTGCACTCGTTTATCGTTTATCGTTTATCTCACATTCACCCTGCTTACAACTCATTGACTTCCGTTATCTGACATTAATCCTGTTTACAACTCATTGACTTCCGTTATCTCAGTCACCCTGCTTACAGCTCACTGACTTCCGTTACCTCACATTCACCCTGCTTACAACTCATTGACTTCCGTTACCTCACATTCACCCTGTTTACAACTCATTGACTTTCGTTACCTCACATTCACCCTGTTTACAACTCATTGACTTCCGTTACCTCACATTCACCCTGTTTACAACTCATTGACTTCCGTTACCTCAGATTTACCCTGTTTACAGCTCACTGACTTGCGTTACCTCACATTCACCCTGTTTACAACTCATTGACCTTACGTATAACTTACTGTTATTCAACTTTGCTTACTTGAACAGTGTTTGATAGAATGTCTCTGAGTTATGTTGAAAAATTGAATTTCTAACTGTTCTTTAAGGAAAAAATCATTGGCTTAAAGCAAAGCTTTCCTGTCGTATTTTCGCGGTATATTTGGTCCTAAGTAGTTTGGATTGGAATGGAATGATTCCCTTCGCAAGACGAGTCCCTTAAGTATTTGATTTGTCCTTGAAAAATTATTGAAAAAAGGGGATTTAGGTCTGTGTGAATCCTGGTCAATATAGCTCTTCTCCGTAGGGCTGCTTTCTATTTTTCCTGTACGCGACTATGGAAAAGAAATGTGCCGATAGTGATTTAGCTGATCGCCAGAAAGGCATCAAAACACCGAAAATAATATTTGACATGTTGTCCGCCAAAGCCGAGGGCTTTTTATGTAGAGTCGATTGTTAGATTTATAACAAGTTCCCTTGAATTCAATGTTATAGCGCCGAGCACTCGTGCAAAAGTTAGAGGTATGCATGCTTGTCTTATTTGTCATGGCCGATGGCCCTTCTAGTCTTGCAATGCTACTGAAGACTACACAAACCACCTCCTAGCCCCATCCCTCTTCCCCGAACACACACACACACACACACACACACACATATATATATATACACACACACACACACACACATATATACACACACACATATACACACACATATACACACACACATATATACACACACACATATACACACACACACACACAGACACACAGACACATACATACATATACACACACAAAATCCAGAATTGTTGTTGTGAATGATATATGTAGTTTCCTCACCTTACCACTACTGCTTCTTCATGCAGGAAATCATCCTTCAGATTCAAACCAAGGCGGCCTCATTGGCGGAAACTAATACTCAGTAAGTCACGTTTTAACTAACTAACTAACTAACTAACTAACTAACTAGGGCGGCCTCAGCCGAGCTGCACGCCTTGAAGCTATGGTGTGTAGCTTAACAATGCGAAATATGAGACCTTGGTGGGTCGCAACTCCTCAGCCAGGCCTGCACGATGGACGTTTTAAACTCACGTATAATTTCTGCTCCCGGGAATGTCCTCACTTTCTGGGTTTTTTTAAAGGGAGTTTTGTCCGTATAAATTTCAAAAGTTGGCTTTTATACAATATTTGCGGCCAGAAATTAGAGTACGCAAAAGTTGGCCTCTAAGAACCAAGATGATGCCATTTTGATCAAGGATATCGTAGGACTTACGCGGAACCATAAATATCTCGTGATTTTCCAGTCAGATGTCGAGTGGCCATACGTCTACCACTGCGACCCAACTCCAATCCTGGGTTGTACTCGGGATGAAACTTGTTGATCGCAATCCGGCTCTGATTGGAACTTTCCAGGTTCACCAGTTTCCCCTTTCAACACAAATGTGTGCCGTAGAGCGCAACTGTTGACTGGGAGGTTGTGTGACTTTACGTACGCGCTGCGGTTTGTTTATTGCTCCAATTCACGAGTTTTTCTCTATAACGGTTCCAGGTCACGTGTTCGCTTCATGCTGGATATAATATCCGCTTTGAAGAACAATAACCTCCGTAAAATTCCTGGATACGACCCATCACAAGTGGAACATCTGCGCAAGGTTCTGCGCACTGTCATCCGGGACCCAGGTGAGCAAATCATTAAACTAGTTCCTGTATGGAAGACGCTGGAAATCCGCCGTGGCCACCCACCAACATGTGTTACTCTAATTTTCTTTTCTTTCCCTTTCTACAAGCTTGAAAGCCGCTGCCGCGGTAAAAAGGTATCTGTACGTTGGAGTCATCTCTGTTCTATTACAGCAAACACATACGATAATTTCATTTTCCACAATTTTTTTATTTATTTTCAGGTCGGCTGGCAAATTGTCAGTTAAAGATCTCATTGCAAGATTTGTTGGATGCGGATACAAAAGGTAGTGATTCCAGTAAGACATTGTCAATATATGTTAACGTGTAAACTCTAAAATAATAAAACGAAATAGGTGTATATAAATTGAACAAGAAATCGAAATAGTTCGAGCTGTGTGTGTTTCATCAGGATTTGAGAACACCAAGATTCATGTGAAAGCTGTGCTTATTTCACTGCTGACTTCTCATAGCAGTATGAGTAATCAATATGGTTGAATCAGTTGGTTGCATTTGTGACTGCCAACCCAACATCCCCGGTTCAATCCCCGGTCTTTTCGAGGGCTGTATATTTCGGAGACCTTCTTGTGTACAAGTTCATTAATCCGTTGATCTAGTCTCTTAGCGTTCTAAGGCGGGGACTTGAACGAACCGACACACTTTCCAAAACAGTGCGGTAATCCTGGCTGTTGTAGTCTGTGTTTTGTAAGAGTCACCGTGGCTAAAATTAAGACATTACGTTACATCAACAAACCGGTGTTGGAATTCCACCAAGTTTACACATTTTTGCTGCTCCAATGTTTCGGTTAGGCCGCTGGTGGATTGTGGGCTCGTCGTGGTCCGGCAGAGCGCAGGACCAAGTCATAGGTGTGCGGCACCCGTCCGCTCAAGGGGAGCACAGCAAGCTACTGGAGATAGCGCGGAAACAACGCATGAATACTGATGTCAGGAAAAACATATTTTGTGCTGTCATGTCTAGCGAGGTGCGTATCAGTGAAAAGCAACTCCAAGAATATGCTGGTAAAGGGTGTTGTTGCCAATTGAGTTGGTCACGTTTACAGCTATCTGGTTTCAAAGACCAAGAGGGATGATTTTGTGTTTCCGGTTATTAGTCCCTCTCATTTCGCTTCTTTTGCTTATCTTTCCAATCGAAATATGTTTTTATCTGCCGTTTTGTACTCCTCTTTTTTAATTCTAGCAATCTGCGCTGACTCTCTGTCTGCATTCCCATCTTTTCTTTTAGTTTCTTTGTTTGGTTTCTTGATATCATCCTTTTGCTTGGGTCTCCAAGTAAGCACCACCGCAGATGTAGTGACAACTTCTCTCTTGACGTTTTTCCATCCAGGACTATATCGATGCCTTTGAAAAGTTATTGCGGCTGAACCTCAAAGATGTCCAAGCTCGCGAGGTTGTTCATGTGTTGATTGACTGTTGCCTTCAAGAAAAGACCTACAACCCTTTTTACTCCTACGTTGGGCAGAAGTTCTGCGAGTACAGCCGCAGCTATCAGGTGCGCTCGGTTTTCATTCAGTAAACTCTTCCTTTTATACGGACGTTTATTTTTTGGGTCAAGGCTGTACGTTATTAGTTAATTAGACTAGAATGTTCTTTTTTTTCCCATTTTTGAAATAATGGTTCATATACTGTGAATGAGACTGTGTCTGTATACGTTCAAAGGATGTTTCCCAAAATGTAGTTGATCTCCTGTTTAGCTGTATGAACATTGCTCTGTGAGCAAGGCTTGAGCTGCTTCTACTTAACACAGCTATTTCCAAAGAGGTTGGCTCGTGAATTGTTGCATAGACGTGCAAGAGCGAAAGGAAATATGGGTGTTCAAAACTGAAGGAACAGTGAACTACAACTCGTTTCTCTGTTGAAGTCCTTGAGTGTTACAGTAACAGTAACAGTTTAATAGTGGCTACAGTTTGATGTACTACAGTGTTACAGTAACAGTAACAGTTTAATAGTGGCTACAGTTTGATGTACTACAGTGTTACAGTAACAGTAACAGTTTAATAGTGGCTACAGTTTGATGGCGCCTATGACAGCACTAATCCACTAATCCACGCGCGGCCAGTGGCCAGCTTGTGTACAAAGTTACTTGATTAGGGAGCAGAAATTATGTACAGTGGTAACAGTTACAGCTTGACTAGATAACGAGTTCCAGATATGGAATAATCCTGAAAAAAAATGGAATATTTATAGACATTCGCATTAGCACTGATTGAGGAATGGTACTACAGTGACATTTCTTGAAGTCTTTCCGAAGGCTCTTCGGGTTTGTGGGGAAAGTTGGTATTTGCAAAGGCCTTCTTTAACCTTATAAAAAAAATTTCTTCGCCTCCGATCTAGCTTAAATAATTAATATGTCATTCGCAGTTATGTCACACTAGTGTTTGTTTACAGATCAGGCACAAGCCATTGGGTGTTATTTCATACCAATATCGAATGTTTACAGGTCACGCAAAAGCCATTTAGTGATATTTCATACCAATACCGAATGTTTACAGGTCACGCACAAGTGAAGCCATTGGGTGTTATTTCATACTGATATCGAATGTTTACAGGTCACGCAAAAACCATTAAGTGTTTTTTGCCATACTAGCGTTTGTTTACATGTCACGCAAAAGCCATGAGTGTTGTATCGTCCCAATATTGAATGTTTACAGGTCACGCAAAAGCCATGAGTGTTGTGTCGTACTAATATTGAATGTCTACATGTCACGCA
>JAOBYH010198750.1:0-10265 GCA_025403525.1 Umimayanthus kanabou | reverse complement strand
TTCAGCCTCACATTCTTAAAAAAAAGGTTATTATATGTAAAACAAGAGTGTGTGTGATGAATTCACTGGTAAAAGTTTTCTTTCACTTGTTGTCACGCAGTCTTCTCTTGATACGTTGGAGCATTTTCTGCCAAACATGCCACTATCACTATCACTACAGTGCCGTAGCTAGGGGCCCGGCCCCCCAATAATTATGGAGAGAAGAAACCATTGATAGATGAGTTCTCCATATATATGAGCTAGTTTTAAAAATTTGATGCATTTGCAGCGATTTCAGGAATAAAAATTTCAAAAATTTTCCGGGGTTTTTTCCTCCGGACACCCTAGGTTTCGCTCGGTCAAGTTGGGCCCCCCCCAAAACTTTTTGCCCAGCTACGGCACTGCATTTTCTCAACTGTTTCTCAAAGAACCTTTTCAACTTCAATTTCACCTTTAAGCCGGCGGACTTGAACAAAAACATTCAATCAAGATTTTGTAGACTTATCAATGACCGTTGCAGAAATCGTACATTAACGATAATATATCATAGATGTAACTAAAATGTTTACCACAAAGTATTGCTTTCAAATGGTTCTTTGGCGGTTTTGTTTATGGCCAAGGATTTATTGAAAGGAAAACTAAGTAACAAGCTAAATATATCTATAAACAGGCACTATTTCGATATCTATGCAAGTTTTGCGATTGGCAAATAACGCTTGCTGGTTGAGGCAGCAATTTAGTTGAATTGCAGTTGTTATGTCATACTAGGGACTGTTTTATAATTTATGTTCTGGGAGGGCGAAACACAAAGTAATAGATTGATCCCTTGGCAGAAATGATTGGTCAACAGGTTTTTTGGTGGACTAAGAAGTGTTTTTTTTAAACTCCTTGGATAAATACATTAAAATCCTGGGTTTAAGAAACTGGAATTTAAGAATCTGACAGACTAAAATTTTCAATTGAAACCCCCTTTACACAAAAACATTTTTAGACTATACAATGCAATTCTAAAGCAGGTTCTTAATTTATTAAATAGAGTCTAAACTAAAAATTATAAATCAAAGAAAGTAAGTTCTTCACAAAGTGTTGAAAATAACACAGAACCCGGGAAATGTCATTTAGATAAACAATATGTCTATATGAATACAGCCAAAAATAACTATTTCTTCAGTGTAAATACTGCATGAAAATCTCAACTACTAGTGACTGTAAGCAATGCTTTTTCTTAAGAAAATATGAACTTATTTAAAAACCAGTTTAGCCTAGTTTCCTGGTAAGCACCATTTATATAAGAACCTGTTTAGGCTAACTCTAGGTTCTTATTCGCAGTGTTTAATATCACAAAAGTTTGACTTCTGAAAAAGAGAGGAAAAAATTGGTTCACCCGCAAAGGATAGATACAATACTCAAGGACTACTAAAGAAACTAAGTGCTAGGAACACATGTATGAATCTTATAATAACATTTACCTGGATGTGCAGACTTGTCCATAAAACCTGCATTCGGTTAAAAGAGAAAGAGGAACCATTTTTGCTGAAACATTGTCTCACTTTATTATTTTAGTCCTGCAAAACGCTGTTGAGCAACCTATGTAAATTTTATTATTATTATTATAAAGCATTTACATTAGGTTTGTTCTAAAAACGTATGGAATTAATTGTTTGTCCATTGCAAATAAAGTATTCGTAGTTCAGTTGGTTAGTGCGCGGCCTTCGGAGCTGGAGGTTCCCGGTTCGATCCTCGGTGACTCCAACGTCTGCTTCGACTTTCTTCTGATCTGTGTAGCTTTAGCTTTAAATACCCGTAAAATGGAGCAGTGACAGAGGAAGGGGGGTAAAGTGCGCACCGAGGGCCACAAGTTTATCAGTTACTTAATTGCTGTCACATGTTACCCTTGTTAAAGAAGGTCACTTTACCTTTACATTTTATTCTATTACAGAAGTTTTTGACAAGTTTGTTACAAATACTTGATGTTTTGAGTGGACGTAAACTTTGCTATCAGTTTATTAAAAAACGCTTGAAACAACCAGTTTAGAGTTCGAAATCGACGCTATTACTTTGCAGTTGAAATTGCGAATAGTAAGCTAGTAGCATTGTATCTGCAACTGCACAACTTTTCAAATGGAACTTTAGTTTCTTTATTAAGTTTTTGTTTGAAATTCCCTAGTCAAAAACAGAAAAATCTTTCGTACAAATCAAAATGTTCACAGTATAGAGTATTTATTATATCACAATTCAGTAATACAAGTATATACAGAAATGAATATAGGTGACAACACAGTCTCCTCCTTTGACATTTCCTTCAAAACAGTTTTCACAAATTCCACGCTGAAGCAGAAACATGATTCTTAAATTAGGATAATGTTATGTTCCGTCAAGATAAAATGCTTTAAAATAAAGTCATGCAGACGTTTTTGGACGTAAAAGTTTATGCTCATCGATAAAACTGAATGGAAATAATTTGTTGTTTAGTTAAGGAAATGTAGGAAAATACTAAACCTTGTACCTGAGTTTGTTGGACGACTCGTAAAGTTTGCAACAAACACGCCCAAGCGACCACTATAGACCATCTTCGTGACAAACTCTACATGAAGAGATCCGCTATCTGCGTGTATAGTCGGTGGAAGTGTTGTTCCACAGTACCTCCCCAGCAGAGGAGCGCTCTGGTTGAGACCATTTCTCAGGGTAAGCTGGGATGAGATGCAGTCATCATTGTATTCCAAGTGAAACACCGAGAATCGTAACAAAACAGCCCTTCCAACAGGCACCTTGATACTCCAGACACAACGTTGATTATTCTCAGAGCTGAATGGAAAGTTTGGGCTGGTGATAACACCGTCAGATGCTGTGATATACTGAGGTATCCCCGAGCAACCTTACGATATGCGAAACATCATGTTAGATTATTATTAAAAAATATGAAATTAGCTTACATCCAATCATCAAAACATAATAACTTCTCTTAGACAAGAGTAACCAAGTTCGTTTTAGATGCATATCGATTGCAATATATTTTATTAGTATACATAAAATAGCTTTTTCTTTGTCCGTGTAATGCTGATATTAACTTGAAAACAGTTTCAAGGAACACAAATCCGAAAAACCCTGACTAAAACATTTACAATTTTTGTATGCATTTCGAAGTCTGTCGATGAAAGATAATTACTTTGTTCAATTTTTTTGCCCTGACAAAAGGCTAACACCATGAAGGCCCAAACTAACATATAACAACAACAACAACAACAATAATAATAATAATAATAATAATAATAAATAATAATAATAATAAAAATACAATGATCAAACTGCAATCTATAACAAAAAGTTTTATTTGCTACACGTTTGCTATTGGTTCGGTTTACCTGGAACTTTTGGTACAGCTTTGAATATGGCATGAAACCCTTTAAACACTTTGTCGCTGTCCGAGTGAAAAGTGATGTGGATGGAGCCACTGTCAGCATGGATGACAGGCGGGTTTATGATCCCACAGAATTTACCAAGAGAAGGAAAGTTAATCGTCGGTCCATTCCTTAGCATCACAAAGTCGTTCCCGCAATCAGAATGAAATTGTAGATGGAAGAGAGTGAAAAGCAGCTTGACTTGCATGCCTCGTGGAACTGTGATCACCCAAAAACAGCGCTGACCGTTTCCATAGTTACCAGGATAATAAGGACTGCTAATAACTCCTTCTTTCCCTGTGATATGCTGCGGTGTCCCTGAGCAACCTTAAGTAAAAAAACAACAAATCTACAAAGGACACAAGTTCATTACCGTTGATATGTGTGTGCAGGTGTTAAAATGTATTTAAAAACAAGCTGTATAAAGTGCAAGTGAAAAAACCAAAACAATCTAAAACAATCAATGTTCAGAGTCTATGTGATCGAGACAAGGTGTAACGTTGATTGGTGTTCGATAATTGTGTTCTAGCCGCTAGTTCTAGTCTTTGACAGTATTTATCATGAAGCTGCAATTGTTCAGGTTTGTCTTAGTTAAGATCTCAAGCTTTGAGATATTGAGATTTGCCTTTAATGCTTTGTACATCATTGTTAGTTGTGCCACTTTCCACCTTTTTTCAAGAGATGGCAAGTTTAGATCATTTAGTTTTGATCATTTTTAAACTTAAAAGTAGCTCAGTGATAGTTACAAGAGTGTTGTAGATAGCCATTTGAAATTGTCAATACGAGGGACTTAAAATGTCAACTTCCAAAACGTCTTGCAGGCAAGCTGGAACAAATGATTCCTTGTCACATTTCAGTAATTGTAAGACGGCATTGGTATGAGACTACACTAAGCTACGTTTTGTGAAGCAAGCACAGCTTGGGGTATAAAGTAATCCATAGGCTCATGAATTCATAAACAATTCTCTCCAGGCTCAAATAGAGCTCAACTTCAATTTGAACTCGTAAGTTCTTCTTTCCAAGCTAACCATGAACTCAACTAATTTAAACTTAACACGAATTCAACTCGAGCTCAACTTGAACTAAAGCCGATCTAAACTCGAACTTAACTCGAAACTCGAGCCCATTTTGAACTGAACTTAAGTTCAAACCGAATTTTAAATCACCCGTTTGCTTTTCCAGTTTTTAAAATTAACAAATAAACTGAAAAAATCCTTTGCTTTAAACCTTTTTGTGAGCAAAATTTACAGTTATTCGAAAACTGTTCAAAACTGTCAGTGCATTTTGGATACCATCCTTGACTTTCTTCTTCCACCAATGGATAATTATATAATAGGTTAGATTAATATAACAGCAATTTCAATGTTGAAATGAAATGTGTCATTCTCGAGGTTTCCCTAAAATAGAAAAGACCAACATATTTCTTATTTTCTGAAACCGTTTGGCAATAAAGCAACCGCCAACAAACTAAACAACTCCCTGTTGAGGTTGCTTGTTGTAATCGAGGGGAAGATATAAAGCTGTCAGCTAGTTTGACAATTATGGTCTATTCCTAAACTAAACAGCATTTGCTGATGAATTTCTGTCATTTGATACATTTTCAAACATTACAACCTGTAATAAGTACCGGAACTTGGTTTACCAACCAGAAGGGAGTTTCCACGGAATTTCTCCACACGCCTCTTTGGAAAATGATACATCTTTAATGGCCAGTAACTGGGAACTAAACCTCACCACTCCTACAAACGCTGCCTGCAAATCAACAAATTTTTAGGAATAAGATGGCATTGATCCTTAAACGGCCAGGAGGGGTCAAAATGTTCCCCCCGAAGGTTTTTCTGACCTAAAAATTGAAGCTTCGAAGCAATCAAAATGAAACTTTCATTACCTGTAGTCCAATTATGAACACATCTTTGGACGTTAATTGGATAACATAATTTATTAATTTATGCAAAATTATAAATGCAAGTTAAATTTTGAATAAAACACGATAACGTTTTGACAACTATTTTTCTAATTTACTCTTTTTTACTTTATTCTTAACCCTTAAACTGGTTTTTTGGCCTAAAATTTTTACCCTTTAATCAATTGCCAAACGTTTTTTGCACAACTGTTCCCTGATACATAACACATATTTTGACACTAATTACGTGACGTCAGCAATAATGACGTCATCATACTAAGTGATTGAAAATGGATTTTGCTGTCAAACTCGATTTTTCAATAAAAATAATTAAAAGCTCACAGTTATTCATATTCATAAAATTTTAAAAATTCAAGATGGCGGACGTGTTGTGAAACGACTGTTGCCATAGCAACAGATATTAATCAAAACTTGATTGTTGTTATGAAAAGTAATAAGCTAACCCAAAGCTGCTTATGTGCCGAAGCTCGATCTTTTGTATGGAATCATTTGGGAAATCATTGGGGGTCATTTTGACCCCTTTACCTTTGGGTTGATTTGTTAGTAAAATCTGGGGTTAAATTGTACTTGAAGGCCAGCCCAGAGGAATGAAGGTTCGCAAAAGTGAAGTTATGCCGTAAAAGGTAAACTCTCCTCAAGTTCGTTCATACCTCCAGCCCCTGCAGCAAGGATCCGCATATGTTCACTCCACAAAGGCTGCGTGTTATCTAAAGATGTAAACGGCCAGGGCCCGGTTGTTTGAAAGTAGACTTAATTTAGCCAAGGGTTAGGCGAAACTTTAACTAAATTCAATTGTCTAGAAATACGTCCGGTCT
Source organism: Umimayanthus kanabou (assembly GCA_025403525.1). Classification (NCBI taxonomy): domain Eukaryota; kingdom Metazoa; phylum Cnidaria; class Anthozoa; order Zoantharia; family Parazoanthidae; genus Umimayanthus; species Umimayanthus kanabou. The sequence continues at coordinate 4,149 of JAOBYH010198750.1, read as the reverse complement.
TTCTTAAGTATCACTGCAGTACAATCCAAGTAAACCCGAAAGGACAGCCCAAATCAATTTTTAAGGAAGTAAACCCAATGGAGGGTTAAAATTAACCTTGTGCCCTAGTCATTCCTTTGTATAGCATAATATCTAGTTTACTGCAATTTCCGCAAAAACTATTTTTGTTATAAAATCTTCAATTAGTTCACCAAAAGAACAAGAGTTGAAACGAAACAACGTTTATGTTAAAACACTCACTCTTTGTTTTCCGTTATCTGTCTTTCTCAGTGGAATCTGGACGTACTTCCATTTACCAATCCATGATTGCGAAGGTAAAGTCCAGATGAGAAACTGTGTTGCTATGTTACCATGCCTACTGTTGTCATAGTAACTGTTACCATGGATATAGAGATCCAACGTTCTGGGATAGTATCTATTGATGAATACCCAGAACTTCATGCACTGATATCCATTGTCTTGTGTGTCAAATGGAGGACTGGAAATTATTCTCTTAGCTGAACCAACTGTTGAAGGGTGGAGGCGAAGAAAAGAACCTGACGATAAGAAAATACATTTGCTTGTAAAATTAAGACACCCTTGTTTATCAAAAATCTTACGTGTAAGTCGGCGGCGCAGCGGTCGAGTGATTGCGAGTCTAACTCGTGTTATTAAATTTTCAACCTTGAATGTTGCGTTTCTAGCGTTCTGATTGGTTTGATCAATCTCGCGATACCGCGTCGCCGTATATGGAAACTGACTGCGCTAAATTTCGAGGTAGCTGAGCAATCAGAATTTAATGAAATTTCATAAAACAATTATTCTATTCGCGCTTGTTGGATATGAGTTTGTTTGGTACATTTACCACCTCATATCCAATGCGCGTTCATGGAATATATTGGTAAGTATATAGGTGTTCTCGAGTAAGACACTTTTCTCGAAAGGCCTGAGGCGATTCAGCTGTATTGCTTTGGGCTATCCTCTGTCCTGTTTAGGGGAATCGGGTGTTCGTATCTGCTATACATTACCGAAAAGGGAGATAGAAATCGGTGCTAAAACCGCTTGCTCTGGAAAACGATGTAGCAGCAGTTACTAAGGAGGCATTCCACGAGATGTATTGGAAGACTATTGATAGTTGAACTTAGCTATATGACCATCTACATGTAAAGGAATGATCTTTTAAGACCAAAACAGCATCAATCAATTACTTTAGACATAGCATACGTTTGGTTGATCCTTGTGTCCATGTGCTTATTTTCCAGTCCTCGTGACCTTTCCAGTCACACGTGTCTGTATCAAACGGACAACCTGGGATGCCTGTGGAAGATAAATCTGCGGTAAGTAATTAACAAGAAAAACATTTCGATAAACAATGAATGATGGGGGTATACAGTGTTTTCTTATAAATAGTAGATCATGTTTTGAAAATTTAGAGAGCACTTCTCCGCGATTGTCTTTTTGCACAGTTTTTAACTTTTTCCGCTGAACGAGGGAGCTAGGCCTCGAATTAGAAGGGACCACGTGTCCTATCGCCTGTACTCCCGCTGAGTACCATTTAGCACATGTTGTACATAAAAATAATAATGTAAAAAACATTCAATTAAAAATTAGAAGCCCATATTGTATGTCCGGCATCCCATGCGACCCTAGCTTGCGATGGAACTTGATTTCGCTTACTTCTTCTTCTTCTTCTTCTTCTTCTTATATTTTTGTAAATACTTACCTAGTTGTCTAGTCTTGCTTTTTCTTATAACAGTTAGCTGAGTACCAAGACGTCTGCATTTTTTCTTTTTATAATTATACATATATATTACCAATGGTACTCAAAAAATATTGTTGTTATTGTTGTTGTATAACAGTCTCTAAGAACGCGAAGTATGGACGCACGCAAAGGATGCCGGACCGTATGATATGGGCGCGTTTAAAGGGTTAAAATTAGCGCAGGTTAAATTTAAAATGACCTGGGCCCAGTTGTGTGAAAGTGGGTTAGCTCTAACCAAGAGTTCAGTTTTTAACTTGCGATTGGGTTTACTTCCTTGAAGATTGATTTGGGCTGTCATTTCTGGTTTACGTAATTGGGTTTCCTTGGAGTACTCTACAATAATGCTTTGATAGACCGGGCGTGCTTCTAGATAAAGGAATCTTAGTCGAAAGTTTCGCCTAACCAATGGATAAATTTAACCCACTTTTGAGCAACCGGGTCCTGAAATTAATTTGGACCTGTAACATACACACAAACGTGACCGGCGGACAGACGTCTCGAACTCAGGACGTCCGGGTTACACAAATCAGCGCCTCTTTGCCTGAATGGGTTTTTTTTTAGTATTTTTTATGTTAAAATTAACTGACATCATCCAAGGTCTTTATCATTACCTTGTTGTTTAACCGCATGACAACCGCCATCCAAAACGTTGAGATCGTCCAGTGCGATATCGCCCTTGTATCCGGTCCCAACTCGTCCCTCTATAATGAACTACAAAGGGCTGTATAGTTAATGTAAATAATCCTGCCTGTGATTGGATCAGTTTTCTTTCAAGAGCCATGCGAGCTCCATTCAAATCCTACTGCATTGATATTGGAAGTGCCCTAAACTACAAACAGTCTTTCTGTGTCCAAAATTTTGAAAAAAATAATGATTGTTCTTTGCGGGCGAATGCTGTCCAAGCATAATGCGGGAGCAAATAAAGGAAAATGAGAGACTGCAGTTTCTTCTCAGAAACATTAACGACAAACTATGCTCATATGACTGTGAAAAAGTTTGATCAGAGATGCAAGAGAGTCGCAGGCACCAAGTCTGGGCCAATGAAGGCGGGCTTCGGACTATGAGGCGCTTGGGCATTTGCTATGGAAACTGGCTCCACAGCTACCCTTTGCAACAATGGGTACCCTGCACAACACGAGACAAGAAAGCCAATGAACAAAGCCGAGCTCGTAACCGTTCGGGCCAGGCACGCATCGAAGCGAGGCTAACTGCGTGGGAACTGCCAATCATATTGACACCACTTTGAGCTAGATGCCATGCCCTCTTTTTTAACTCCAATTAATCCAGACCTTGTCGGCGTACGGCATCTTGTAATGGGAACAAACAACTCGCAACAAACAAGTTCACTCTAGGTTTTGTGGATATATGCAACTTTATCTGTTAAGACAGGTAGCAAAATATATTTTTTGGTAAATTGTCTTAGAAAGAAAAAGCGCTTTGTCAGAATACTTGACACTTTGGCGTTGTTTAAGTTCTGAAGAAACGTCGTTTACTAACTGTATGTATTAATATTCTTGGTTTGCGCTCAATCTCCAGGGATTCAAATGACAAAGGGTATGGCGGCCATGTTGGTGTACACAACAAAAGAATGTAATTACAACTCTGTTGTTATTGTACACTAACATTGTGGCTATGACGTCACATGCAAACCAAGAATTGTGATACAGCGAAAGGTCTAAACCCAGGTGAGTCAATGTTTGGTTGGTTGATCGTCCGGATCGTTTGGTTGCTTGTGACTGATGTTTCGACAACCTGTGTGCTTCAGAGTCATTATTAGGTCCGTCAGACATTTCAGTCGTATTTATAGTGTTGGCGCAAGGCGGTAATTTAGTTTAGTCGATGTCTGCAATAATGTGGAAGTAGTCGGCAAAGTCTTAGCGGTGGTTTGTTTTTGTATGGCACGTTTAGTGTCTTGTGCAAGTCGTTCGTATGTAGAGTCCTACATCTGTAAGTACTGTACCTACCTTGAATGTGGAGACGGCACTGAGAGGAGTCTGGCCAAACAACCACCTGTTGCCCTTGTCACCTTTGTCACTCCACACTAACTGTTCAGTGTTGTTAGTCTTGGCGTAAACGTTGAGAGAACCTGCATCACGTCCACTCATGTGATACCAGAACTGAAGACACACTGCTTCATTTGGCTTGAATCTTGTGCTTTGAAGTCTTGCTTTTTCTCCTGATTTTCTGCTAGAGGTCTCAATGAACACGAATTGTCCTGAAACGGGATCAGAGAAGATTTAAGTAATGGTCCGAGTAAGAACTAGGCAGCCAACGGCAAAGAATGCAAAAAGGTGCTGATTGCGATATTGTTTAAAACGCTCACCTCATTCGCTATAACTTCACCAGTTAGTACATTTATTTAACTCTAGTTTACTAGTTTATTCCTTTATAGTGAAAACTATTCTAAT
>JAOBYH010198639.1:0-10266 GCA_025403525.1 Umimayanthus kanabou | reverse complement strand
GAAAAGAAAAGAAAAGAAAAGAAAAGAAAAGAAAAGAAAAGAAAAGAAAAGAAAAGAAAAGAAAAGAAAAGAAAAGAGAAGAAAAGAAAAGAAAAGAAAAGAAAAGAGAAGAAAAGAAAAGAAAAGAGAAGAAAAGAAAAGAAAAGAAAAGAAAAGAAAAGGATATATATGAAAAAATATAGAGCAGATAAAAAGGCAATGCAAAAAGCCTAGATGAGAAATTATAGAGCTAAAATAGACTCCTCAGCAAGGAGTGTGATAAGGAAATAAATGAAGAAGCTAAAGAAACGTCACTGTAGACAATTCGTCCAAAAACTTCAGCAAAGTATACAATTTTCTGTGTTTTAGTGAGTTCAAATCCCTTCTTAATGATAATCTGGAAGGTTCTCTATCTCTTAATTTACGATGCATTGGTGGTTTGGAGTGTTGCAAAATCCTACTGCAATAGTCAGTATTTAATACACCCTTAATATTGTCAAATGTATTACGATTATTCATTTCATAATAAGAAACCTTATTATCACATTCTAAGCCAGGCTCAGTAATCAAACATGTGTCAGTATTTAACTTTTTTTTATTTTGTTTATCATCACAATCATTTTGCCTGTAATTTATTGTGACTGACAAGCTGTTTGCATTCGTGTATTGAAAGACAGCATTTGTTCGCCGAAGGGGATTGTTGGTTTCCCGAAGGAAAAAAATTCTGTCTCGAAAGACAGCTTCAGTTGTTCCCCAAAGGAAACTGTTGGTTTCCCGAAGGAAATAATTGGTGTCACAGAAGACAAAATTGGTTCCTCGAAGGGAATTTATAGTTTCCCGAAGGAAATAAATTGTGTCACAAAGGACAATACTGGTTCCCCGAAGGGAATTTTTTGTTTCCCCAAGGAAATACTTCGTTTCACAAAGGACAATACTGGTTGGATTTATAAGTTCTCGCAGGAAATTGAGTGACCCTGAAGAATCATGAATAGGTTGGTCCTGCACAGGAATCATTTGATTTCCAAAGCTTCTTGAGCTGCATGCTTCATGCGGCCATCGTGGCGGTCTTTCACTGAACATCTCAGCGGTTCAGCAAATAATTTTCTTTTGGAAACCCTGTTTACAACTTGGGAAAACTTCAGAAAGTCTTTAGCAAGAAATGTTGGCCACAGTGTTTGAATACTGTGCCTGATTCGTGATAGAGAGGAACAACAAAATATAGCAAATAAAGCTTGTTACCTTCATTCGGCGATCTCCGCAAAACTTTCAAGAATGACGTAGCTCAAACGTTGATGCAGTCCATATAAATTCGACAGTTGGCAAAAACATATCGGTAATTGTCGTTTGCACAGTCCGTCGCCGTAGATATACGAGATAAAACCGAAATCTTTTCGTGACTCATTCGAGAGAAAACCGATTTCCCTTCGACTAATTTCTGCTGCCGAAGTAAAAGCGAAGACAAACCGAAGATTAGATAACTCTTACTTTTAATTTATACGCACTTACACGACCGAGACATGTGGCTCTCTGCCTTGGTTACCAGCCAGTAGCCACAAAAATGGGTTTTTATGGGCCTGAGGCAGAGTTTGAGCCCAAAATTTCTCCTCACGTGTTCCTAAAATACGGTAAATTCTAGCCTTAGTTCTTATAAAGTTAGTTCTGTATCAGTGAGAAAAAAGCTACACACGTGGTGAAGACACGTAGGTACTTCTGGACTGAAGAGGCTCGCGCCCAACCTTTCACCGGCGTACGGACTGACACAAAACGCGCGCATTTATAGACGCCACATTTTCTCCCTGGGGCCGGGGAATCGATTTAAATCTTGGCACCTTTGGCACCGTAGTCGTTTTTAACGAGAAAATCTCGTTAAGGTCATTTAAAAAATTTTCCCCGGTTTATTATCAGAAACCTTCAAAATTCAGTAAAGGAGGGCGCTTTTTTTGGAAATCCTATACTCTTCTACCGAGTCGGGCGTAACACCATTGTTTCAAAAAAATGACCCAATCAGCTCGCACGCATCATGTTCTTATATCATTTAAACAGTGCGTGCCAAAATTTAAAGACGAAAACAAATTTTATCGAAAAAGTTGTTCGATGTTTCTTTTCCCACAATAGACTAGTCGAGACTGTGAGTCATACATTTACTTTATTCGAAAAATAAGAAAAAAGTCAATGCGCTGGGCAAAATCAGAGCGCGCTGATAAACCGGGATATTTTTCAAGTGGCCTAATTAACAGTTTTTTTTAACGAACGTATCTGCACTGTACGCAGGTTGGATATGAACGTGATGGGAAGGGGTGGGGGAAAAATCGTGCACGGCCGTACAAACCAAAACCAAAAATTCCGATCAATGTAAAAACAGGATGGAGTGGAAGAAATCGTGCAAGCGAAAAATCCCCCACCCCCCACCCCATAATATCAATGGTCAGCCCCCGAATAACGACAGCACATACAGCAGTTGATGTGATACGTTTTGACGGTAACATCGCAGGAACCGAACAGGTACTTTTGAGATTGTGGGAGGGGACTTGTCATGAATAGTGATTGGATGTTGGGGTGGGGGGAAACCTTTACTCAGTAAGCTACGCGCTCATTAATTTAAGTGAACACAATCTTTACATGTCCATGTGTTTAAGTTCCTGTTTCCAGTAGATAAGTTTTGTCATGTTCACTAGTCAGATATCTAAATCGCACAATTAAAACGATAGAAATTTTGATATTCATCAAAATGACATCCTAAAGTCAAACATTAGCCAAGTACAGCCCACCCTTCTTGATCAAACAACACCACAGCGATTTGGCGAGGTCCACGGACCTTGTCCGGACTTTATTATCATATAGTCGGTTGTCACGATATCTGACCACATCGCGGGCTCTTAATCTGTTTTCAATTTGTGCTGTGTAAGGATGAAAAGCAGATGGCGAACACTCCACAGAAATGTATAGACACTGTTATTCCACTTTTTTTACAGACAGAAACTTAGTTTTTCTTAATATTTTTTTTTTCAAAAGTTAAGTGATTACAGGTAATGTAACCGCGAAATAAAATAATTTTTGTTTCTTTGGAGCGAACAAGATTAGAAGCTCCGGCACCGAACCTTATAGAGCTCTATATTCTACAACACAGTCTAGTACAGCCAAGGCGAGTTTTTCTCAATAACAGATGTACATACAGGTAATAACTAATACAATCATTTCCGTATCAAGACAATTTTTTGTCAATACCTTACATTAAACTTCGTGGAAGTGAACACATAAAATATTGCTAAACAGGCTACGTGACACAAATAATTACTATTTATGTGCAAGATCCAACACTCCCAATGCAATTTATAACCAAAGGTACAAGCACAGGCATTAAGGGCCTGTCTGTATGGAACCGGACCCACTTGCTGGGACGTCTCGGGTCACGCCTTAACTTCTTAATAAGTTTTTTGTTGTGTTCATATGTGAAAATCGGGTGGGCTGGCCCGGCTCTATACAAACAGGTCCTTTGTGTCATTGAGCAGCCAGCTCGTTGTATATTAGAGGTGCAAGCCCAGATCACAAGTATCATCGAGATTGTACCGGCCCAGTGTCGCAAGAGGTGCAAGCACAGATCACAAGTGTCATCGAGATTACAGCCCCAGTGTTGCAAGAGACGAAGCACAGATCACAAGTGTCAACAAGAGTGCAGCCCCAGTGTCGCAAGAGGTGCAAGCCCAGATCACAAGTGTCATCGAGATTACAGCCCCAGTGTTGCAAGAGACGAAGCACAGATCACAAGTGTCAACAAGAGTGCAGCCCCAGTGTCGCAAGAGGTGCAAGCCCAGATCACAAGTGTCGTCGAGATTGCAGCCCCTGCACATAGCTAATAGAGCGAATTGATTGTGAGACTTGGCCAGTTTCTTTGTTGTATGTTTTTGTCCTCTATTTCTTTTGTTCGTTGTCCTTGACCCTGCACAAAACACAAAAGGTATTGAAGTGCAAATGAACAACTAACCAGTAGAAACATTTGGGCTCACACGTAAAACAAAACAATGTGCACGGTCACGGTTTGTTCAATATAAAACAAAGCAGCTTTGCTCACTCCTTTTGAAGTTTTTTGAGCTTCACAACCAGTTAGTTCTATGAAATATGTCCTGCGTCACACACAGCTTGCTGCATTTGATCAGAGGTCAAGCACAGACCACAAGTGATACTGAGGTTGTAGACAACAAAATTTCAAGCCTGACAACAAAATGCCAACTTCGTTAACTAACCCATTTCCTATCTTACATTTGTAAACACCAAAATCTTCAAGTTATAGTCAAATTCTTAATTTTCTTAAACTTGATAATTAAATAATAGCAACACTCCCACAGTTGTAATCTTCCAAACAAATAAAACAACCAGACTTGTTCAAGAATAGATAATCTTCAGAACTTGTAAAATAATCTTCAGGAAGAAAAAGACTCCAAATTAGAGAACCCCAAATTCCAGAATTCATTTGATTTCAGTATCCAAACTCCAAAGGAAGTAATCATGCTATTTTTGATGTTATTTGGTTGACTGTGCTACGTCAAACTTATAACTCTGGATTTAGGCGAAGTGACTGAAGGTGAGGGAAAGTTTGGTCCTGCGAATCCGTTCAAAGATCAATTTTTCTTTAAGCGGATCTTTCTTCAAGGAATACAAGGTTCCTATAAAGAACTCCAAAGAAAGAGGAATGTTCAGATTTTTAGAATCAAAATACTCCCAGTTAAATGATCAGGATGGTTCATATTTATGAACCTAGAAAACAGAAATCAGGAATGCAGATACGAAGGTACCAAAGAGATCCAGAATTGGAAAATTGAAATCTAAACAAACAGAATCTACAGGATAAAGTGGAAATTTGAAGGATCAAAAACTAGTGGAGCTTGAATCCTGGCCATTTATCGGTTCTCTTGAATGGGGCAAAAAATAACTCAAGCACACTGTATTAACACCAAACATTTCTTCTCTCGAGGAGCAGTTATTAACCCCCTTCAGTCCGAAGTGCTAAACTCTCCTAACTACCCTCTATGCAGTTCTTTAAAAAGGTGAGGAGTATTTGGAAATTTGCTGCATATAATTTATTGCCAATCTAGTGGTACTCATTTTTACTCTAATGGTATTATTTTGGAGAGGTTCAAGATATCTTGGGGCTGAAAGACTCAAGTGTTTGGTCATGTCATACAAAGTCAGTGTTCTGTGAAAGCTGGTGCCGGCAACAGAATAAGGGTTACTACTCAAGTTCATCAGTCAATAGTCTTAAGGTTGTAACTTGTAGGTCCTGGTCCAGTCAATCAGTCCTGCTCCTCTTCATCTCCTTTCTCCTCCTGTTCTCTCTCTGGCTCACCACTCTCATTCATTTGGTCATAAATTTCGGCTGTTAAAAAGAAATTGAAAAAAAAAAGTCTTCATTAATTTTAACATTGACATCATTTGACATCACCCTTGGGGGGTGAGGGGTGAACAAATGCTGGCATACATTCCAAGGGATTGTTTGCTATTTGTACCAGGGGGGTCAGCAGGATTATTATTTCAAGCAGTTTTTAAAAATCTGGTAACCTCCCCTGGAAAAAAATCTGTATGACCCCCATTCTTAGCATGGAAAACATCATGATCTCCCCCTATTTATCAACAGAGTTTTCTTAATCCCCTAATGTCGCTATTAAAAAAAATAGTGTGACCTCCCTCCTTTTGCAGACCCCCTCTGGCATAAATAGTGGACTGACTCTAAAAGAGCAAGAAGATGTTAATCCAAACTCATGTGAAATCAACCATTTTTATGAACACTCTTTGGGGAGGGGGGGGGGGGTGTAGCAGAAAAGGGTACAGTTAGTACAAGCTTGTTTATAATTTCAACAACCCCTAAAGCTTAGAAAGGAAAGGAAAAAGTTGCCAGTGAGAGTTTCTCTGGTATTACTTACTATTCAGGTTATGCTTACCAATAATATCACGCATGCGTCCCCAGCCTCGCTTGGGAACTGTTATTGATGTCCGATAGTTTGCAGTCACCTAGACATAGAATAATATTTAACAGTTATATTGATAAATATTAATAACATCAATAATATTATCATTAAATGACGTATGATAGTTAATATAAATCAGCATTTAAACATAAATCTTATTACCTGGGCCCGGTTGTACGAAGAGTAGATAACTTTATCCAGTGGATAAATCCCTATCCAGAGGATAAAATTTGCTTGTTGTCCAATCAAAACTAAGAAAGCGCCAATTTTATCCGCTGGATAGCGATTTATCTGCTGGATAAAGTTATGCACTCTTCATACAACCGGGACCAGTACATTCTAAAAGATATTAACTAAGAGTACATCTACAGTACTGTGAGTAGTGTTCATGCAGATATTGTCTAGTTCCAGAAAATATTCACTGCCTCACCAGCAAAGAAATTTTGCTTGGTACTCTCCCTAAAATCACAAATTTTCAGTTTCAGGCTATACACTTCTTTACAAAACTTGGCTTCTTGATGCAGTTGAATGCAAAAAACAAGGTGTTTTGGGGGCCTTGTCAAGTGCCATGGAAACAAAACCGCAGTGGGAATACAAGTGTTGATGAGCTGAAAAATGTTGTACACCAGCTATCAAAAACTAGCCAGAAATCTGCCACAACATTTAACTGCATACATGTACATGATAAAAGTGAAATCTTTTGAAAAAAAAGTAAAAAACACAATTAACCCTTTAAGCCCTAAACATGACATAAAATGACATGTTGATAACTTCTCCTAAACTGTCTCGATAGTTTCCTTGTAAACAAGTTGTGAGAATTTTGCTTTTCATCTTAGAAAGTTTACTGTGTATGATCAAGTGCTTTATTCTCATAACCAAAGAACTTCTTTTTTTGGATAATGTAAGGAGAAGATACATGCTGATAAATTGGCTGGGGCTGAAAGGGTTAAAAAAAGGTTTTTATAAAGAGAGTGTCCCTTTTTGTTGGGTTTTCCTTCTTTTCAAAGCTCAATTTTGAAATAATATTTTATACCACCTTTTCAATAAATTGTCAATTTGCTATACGCAATATATAGTAAATTTTAACTCAAAAACACAAGCGCGATTTTCGTCCTGGTTGTCTATGAGCTTTTAACTATTATTATTATAAGTATCTACAGACCTAGCCCTTCACTAGGAGTATCTAACTGCAATTTGTTACAGGTACCCACGTTTAACTCTAAGACTTATGTGTTGCAGCTGTTTAGCTTTGGAACAATCTACCAGACCAAAATTAGAGTTTATAGAATTTTCTGCTATCATAGTTGTAACTTTTCGTTGGTCTTTTCATCATTGTTGGGGCACTTTCGTGCTCTGAAAACGGCTTTATTAATATTAATATTCTTCTCCTCCTCCTTCTCCTCCTCCTTCTTCTCCTCCTTCTCCTCCTCCTCCTCCTTCTTCTTCTCCTTCTTCTCCTCCTTCTTCTCCTTCTTCTCCTTCTCCTCCTCCTTCTCCTTCTTCTCCTTCTCCTTCTCCTCTTCCTCCTCCTCCTTCTTCTTCTTCTTCTTCTTCTTCTTCTTCTTCTTCTTCTTCTTCTTCTTCTTCTTCTTCTTCTTCTCCTTCTCCTCCTCCTCCTTCTTCTTCTTCTTTAAGATTCTTCTTCTTCAAGATTCTTCTTCTTCAAGATTCTTCTTCTTCAAGATTCTTCTTCTTCAAGATTCTTCTTTTTCTTCTTCTTCTTCTTCTTCTTCAAGATTCTTCTTTTCCTTCTTCTTCTTCTTCTACTTCTTCTTCTTCTACTTCTTCTACTTCTTCTTGTTCTTCTTGTTCTTCAAGATTCTTCTTCTTCTTCATCATCATCTTCGTCTTCACGTACTCCTGCTCCTTGTGTTCCGCTTTTCTTCCTCCTACTTCTCTTTTTCCTCCTTCCCCCTTTCTTCCTCCATCAACATCATCATTTCCTTCTTTTTTTTCGTCATCATCTACCTTTTCTTCGGGTTTTTTCATCTTCATCTTCTTAGTATTACTGTGCACGATTGTGGTGATTATTATTATCATCACTGATCTTAAACGTATAAATATTGTGGTGTGTTTAAGAGCAGCTAGGGATAATAAGTCTAACTTATATCCTTTTGTCATCTGTTCACAGGACAAATATGTACTCTCGGGCTTGATCTTTCTATTTGGTGTCGCGGTGGAGAATGGCGTGGTGGTCGCCATTCCTGGTGACAGCCTGCAGAAACTCTTCGATAGATTGTGCCTGTACATTGCTGTTGGAGTGTTTGGTTTGATTCACATTGTGTTTATTATCACAGTTCTTGTTAAGGTTTGTAATATTTTTGTTGTTATAAGAGTGTTTTGATAAAGCTTCTCAAACAACTTGGATTTTGATGCAAAATATAGGTTTCAAGGTAGCCGCCGTTATCTTGGAAGGGGGGCAGTCTTGGCAAAAGTTGCAGCAAATGTGTGGGAAATTGTTCAATTTTCAACCCTTATAACTCCGCCATTATACATCGGATTTTGACAAAAACAATTATCTTTAAAAGGTATCTACATGGAAATTATATAATCAAAATAGAAGGAATAGGTTAAGGCTAAAATGTTTGTAATCAAAATTACAAAACTCCATACAAATCTTTGAATCCAAACTTAAGGATTTGTATGGAGGTCCAAAATTTTGATTACGAAGGTTATAGCCTTAAACTATTCTTCTTGTTTTGAAGATATATTTTCCATATCAACACCTTTTTAAAGACAGTTTTTTTTTGGTCAAAATCCGATGTATAATTGCGGAGTTATATAAAGGGTTGAAAGTTAAACAATTTCCCATACATTTGCTGCTTTTTTTTGCCGCGACTGGCCCCCTTCCAAGATGGCGTCGGCTACCGTGAAACCTACTATTATTGTCGTTGCAGTGTTTGGTCTGATTCAAAAGATGTCACGGTTGTTATATTCCTTATTGTTTGCTTCGTGAAATGTTAATGAATTTGGGAATTTTTGTTAAGCTTTTATTCGTTCCAACCTTTTTGTTGGATTTTATGGGGACTTCATATGGAGTGATACACCTATTTTTGGGAAGGGCTTATTTTCTTCATTTTACGATACATTTAGTACATTTAAACCGTACTCAGAAAAACTTTGTTTGTTGCATTTTATTTGTAGAGCTTGAAGGTAGACAACGTCGAGGTATTCGGTTCCACTAACGTCACTTCCATTGACTTTAAATGATTGTCTTTTGCAGAAAAGAGCAGTAGAAAAAACCTTGATTGAAAAGGCCAAGCAATATATGGTGAGAAACTAAACTAATTCGTTAATTCTTTTCAATTTTACTCCTCCCTTCTTGGTTAAGATTAGTTCATGCTGCATTGTCATTTTTCTGTTTATTTCTTTCAGATGAGGGGTGAAGAAATCGATAGACTCGCTGGAAAGGGTGAGCAGCGCCAACCCCAAGCCTGGTCAAATCGTGGTTTTTAATAAATTCAACGGGAAGAGTGAAAAACGCCGTTCCTACTCACTACTCTTCAGATTATTCGGACATTTGTTTGCTTATTTAACACAAACGGGCCACAAAAGCGAGAACACCCTTTAAATTGTGGTAGGTTCTTCTAAAGTAGTAAAATGCAACTGAAATAGAAAAACCCGAACAGAAAATGCTGAAGCGATGAGGTGCAAGAAAATTCAGTGAAATTTAGAAAGAGCTTGTAGTGCGCCCACTAGCAGAGGATGCTGACGTATCAGATTTTAGTTCGAAACGTTGTAGTCGCCATTAAGACATACATATATAGGAAGATCAAATTTCATTGAGAATATGGCATCTCGTTGGCAAATTTGGAAACAATATTAGATAAAAACGTCTTTTTTTGAAGGGCATTTCCTTTCTCAAATTTCTGGAACCGGCCCTGAAACATGTTAGTGCAGTTTCCGTTTGACCTTCAAACGAAAACAGACGAACCGAACGCAAACCGAGTTTCTGGAGTTTTGATTGGTTTAGGGAACACTCGGCGAACGCACGCGCCATGATCATGTTTTGATGTTTTGATTTTGCTGTCGATTTGTTGGGAAAACAAAACTCTGTACACAGCTAACAAAGTTTTGTTTCAACAGACTGAACGAACAGCTACAGTTTGTAAGTCTCTTGTAACTGGACAAATGAACAGTGTTGCTGTTTTTGTCTTCCTGGCAATGGTAGACGAAACAAAAGGTAAAGATGCACAGCGAACGAGTTTTTCAAGGTCAAGGGAAAATCGCTCTATCTCAAACATTTAGGGACATTGTGGGCTCTGTATCCAGCCGCTGTTCGGGAATGAACCCGCGTTCTCTTTCGGGGAGAACGCGGGCTCATCCC
>JAOBYH010198528.1:0-10266 GCA_025403525.1 Umimayanthus kanabou | reverse complement strand
ATTTAATATTTTTAAGAATATACCTGATGAGATTTTCCGTGGGTAAATAAATAAAGATTGATTGATTGATTGATTGATTATTATCATTATGATTATGATCATGATCATGATTATGATTATTATTATATTGCTTTCTTGCCGGTCAGGGTAACGGCTAATTAATAAAGCGTATTTATGCTTCCGGTTGGTTTGTGCGAATGGAAAATAAAAATGTACACCCAACAATAACAAGTATGTCTAAGAACGTTCTAAGGAACATTTGAGGCTGAAATCCTCAAAATATTTAAGAACATTCAGCCTCAAACCATAAAATGAAAAAATAGTCGTTCTTATAAAAAAGAGTGTATTTTGACTTTAAAATATATTACTTTTTAAAAGAGTTGCACATTTTTCAAATAAAAACACTCGGAATTTAGCTACAAAAACTCATCAGTCAAATTCGCCACTCCAGAAACTACGGACGGATTGGGTACGTCCACCCAAACGGTCCCAGAAGGCAATGCTACAAATACTGGTTTTAAAAGAACGAACAATACACAGTCATTAGCGGGTGCAAACCGTGCTGTGATTCTGACAATGGATTTCTTAATTGCATAGTTTATTGGATGGTAAAAAGTCACATGTATTGTGCAAAAACAATAGTGTTATGAAGATTGTTAATGATAGATTGTTCAAAACACTCGTTAGCGCATTGCCTTCTGGGACCGTTTGGGTAGATGTACCCAGTGATAGTCCGTCTGTAGTTTTTGGAGTGGCGAATTGTGTTGTTATCTATATGCTGAACTTACTTATCAAATATACTACAAACAACTGCAGTTCAATTTTTTTCCCAAATAGTAAAATCCCGAGGTCTAACTTAGGTAATTCATCAGTCAAAGAGTGTTTTTATCTATAGCTCATCATCGACGCTGCCATAATGTTTTCCTGTGTGGTCCAATAACAGAATATCTTGTTTCTTTTTCGTGTGACCGCACGTGTTAAACATGTGATACCATGATTTTGTGTTGAAGTCCAGCGATGAAACACTGCGGCTGTCTTCATCTCGGAAGTCAAAGTCTGCCTTCTCCACCGTCTTCCTGCTGCCTGCAATGTAACTCCTGACCAGGTAAACGAGTCCTGAGATAAGGAAAAGGCTCAAAAGCAACGGAATCAACACTTCTACTGCCATCGTCCCAGAATCCTTCGATGATCGGTGTTTTTCTAAGACACAAGAAACAATAAGTGAATATGTAACTAAAACTTTGGGCTTGGCAACTTACTGTATTCTTTAATCCTGAAAATGAATGAGGGTATATGTAACATATACACAGGTGAACTGCGTTGAGGGATGAACATGAGAAAATATTTCTGCAGTTTAATTGCAGTTTGGTTAAATTTGATTTGCCTGAAAATATTCTTTTATGAGGTCCGATTTTTTTTTCAGGCAAACATTTGCAACTGCTACAACTGCAATTAAACTGCGAAGATCATTTCTCATGTCCAATCTTGTATATATGAGATGTACAGTCGATGGATGTGACACCAGAATCATATTCAGAAGAACTCTTCTGTAATTTTCAAGATTGTGGTGAAGTATTGGGTAATTTAGCACTAATGTTAAAGATCGCAGCAAGTCTAATTAAGAAATGGTCCATGCTTGGCGTGCATCTATCGAGTTATGGATGCATCGGAAAGTTGGGAGAGCACGAGAGAAGCGTTTGAGTGGCATGAGGCGAAGCTTAATGAGAAGACAGTAAAGCATACTGGTAATGGTGTGATCATGATATGGAAGATATACCTTCTGGTATTTGGATCATTAGTGATGTTCCTGCCGAGCTCACAACATTCTTGACTGACACATTCAGACAGTAAGTGCCTGGATTACTGAAGGTGTGATTGACAGTCGTGTGGCATCTGCGACTCTCGAGTGTTGGTGAACATGAGGAATTTTGAGGCAATCTGCAGTTTTCAGCAATTAACCAACAGAAAGATATGGGACCACTGCGGAAAACCAATCACATTTAATCAGTAAAATACAACAAAGAAAAGAGCTCTACTTTCTGCAGCTTTAAACTTAAACAAAATGTTTCTTAATATATTTAACCCTCTCAGCCCCAAACACGCCATATGATGAATTGCTGAATTCTCCTAAACTGTCTTTATAGTTTCCTTGTAAACAGGTTGGGAGAATTTCGTTTTTCATCTTCGATAAATTGCTGTGGATGATCATTTGCTTTATTCTCATTATCAAACAATTCATTTTGTGTGGATAATATATGAAGAATTTATGTATTGATAATCTTGCTGGGGCTGAAAGGGTTAACTTTTAGCATGGTCTACATTGTACATTAAACACTTCTACACACTCTTGACACTATAAAGTGTTTCTTGACATATAATTACTTCTAAAGGCATAAAATATCTACTCATTCAAGTCAAATTTTTCACAAAACAAGCTCTTGGTTCTAAACAAAAAAGCTACATGTAATAACGTATAAAACTCAGAATTGAAATATTATAAATGATATTCTTCCTCCTCTGCTCTTACATGTATGAATTTAACGTTTCAGAAATGAGATAGTTGAACGTTAATGCACTAGCTGAGATAAGTTGAGCAAACCAGAACATAACTGACCTTCCCTGGCATGTGATTTTGAACACAGCAAGGCTCTGCTTGGGAATAGAGGCTGGATGACTCACATTCAGGAAAAGAATGGGCTCTGTGAAAATAAAGGAAATTGTCGACCTTCCAACTTTCATGGTTTCACTGTGAGACTCAAGGTTTGGGGTATCACCCTCACGGCAAGCAAAATGTCTTGAAACTCTTTATTTAAATTAAGGTCAAAACTTGACTTGATGTTAAACACTTAACTATATCAATTGATACAGACACAATCATGTATGAGCTATTCACATTTCTGTGTATTGTTGGAGGTTTGGACTAGTATTTATAATTATGTATACCACATTCAACACCAAATCAACGCCAACACTGAAAAAATGAGTCTATAGTAATTGCAATCAGTGGCAATTGGGAATACAAAGCTAAACTACTCAGGGCTATTAGTTCAAAGTACAATATTGAAATTGCAATTGTTTGGTGCTTGGTTTTCATGTACTGTAAAATTACTCAACAAACTGTAGCTATGATCTGGTAAAATAACATACAATGCACATTTATTAAACACTAATTATAACAAGAGAACAATTTTAATTTATAGCTTTTTGTAGGTACTCATGTTTTTGCCAAGACAAAGTGGATAAGGCAAAAAGTTTGTAATAAAATTGTTCTCTTAAGTACTTTAAAAAAACCCTGAGTTTTGCGGAATAATTTCAGTGCTTCTTTGCATCTGCAAAACTTAAAACAACCAGTTACTGATCCTACCTTTGATATAAAGCATGATATTCTGAGAGTCTGAGTATTCCTGCTGTTCGGTGTAAATTCTGTATGTGACCCAAACTGTGTGCTGGCCAAGCTTGTTGATGTCTTGATAGAACACATTACTTGGGCACTTCTTGAAAAGACGCCCATCAACATTCCAGTCGGTGCTGACTGATCTCACCAGTGAGTATGGATCACTGTACTTTATGACAAACTTGACTTTTCCAGCAGCCAGATAAAATGCGTCTGCCACAGGGGTGGTCAAGGGCTTCAATTTAGGTCCAGGTTTCCCATATGCCACCAAATGTGGATCCAGTTTTGCTAAAAAGAGTTTAAAAATTAGAACACAATGGTTTGTATGTTGTTTTTATTTAGCCCTCTCAGCCCCAAACATGCCCTGTAATAACTTGTTAAACTCTCCAAACTGTCTCCTATAGTTTCCTTGTAAACTGGTTGGGGAATTTTTGCATCTCAGGTAGATTGCTGTGAATGATCATTTGCTTTATTCTCATTGCTAAACAACATATTTGTGTGGATAATATAAGGAGAATTTACATACTGATAAACTGGCTGGGGCTGAAGGAGTTAATCATTGTGGATGATCACTTAATTTTTCTTCGTATACACACTCACCTAAAGGCTCGTGTGTATACTTAAAATACAAGTGACGTGTGGCGTATTCCATGGTATCCCACTCGAAAGCATTGCATAACTAGTATATATGTAATTAATACCAAACATTGGATATTGAATTTCTGGCAATCTGATTGGCTCCCAACTCACAGTATACCTGGTAAATCCTATATCCTGTAGTTTGTCCAAATATGGAAACTGACTGCGAAACTCAGCTTTTGAAACAGTTGTTAATAGTATACAGTCGCATTGTTTACAAGAATTGACATTTAAAACCTCAACATAAACAATGTCAAGTGTTTGTATATGTAATAGGACTACATGCTGTCCAACGAGTCCTATTTGTCTAACTGTTAGACAGATAATAGCTTGGTCAATACTATAGAGTTAACTAACCAGCTGTATAATTATCCGACGAATTGTCCAATTAATGATTAATTGGATGGTTTCATTTGAGACTTTCACTATGGCAACTACACAAGTGTCCAGATTAAGAAAAAATTGGATAGTTTGTCTTCAGCCAATCAAATTCGAGAAAATAATGAATCAGCCAATCAGAGCAAAGCAAGCGTACTGTGTCACATCACACACATCACATAATCTTTATTTTGACTCAAATTTGTTAGCTCCATGGCGTGACATGACATGACAGTCGCATTGCACTCTGTAGTCCATTTTCAGAAAATGCCAGAGTTTTCTCAAAAATTGCCAAATTTTTCTCTGAATTTAGCAACACTAACCAGAATAACCAAAGCGGAAGGTTTCCTGTGCTTCAAGAAGAAGAACTTGAACAGCAGAAAAGTCATAACATGAACAAAAACACACTAAAAAGCACAAAGACATGGTTGAATGTCTTGGACGAGAGGTGAGTGCAGCGCTGCAAAGCAAAATAATTTGAAGACTGATCTAGACTGTATAATTAGTAAGTAAGAGGACTACATGCTTGTCCAATCTGTAAACAATTGGATGAAAAAATTCCTCTGAGTCAGTTTCCATATTTGGACAAACTACAGGATATAGGATTTACGGTAGTTTGTCTTCAGCCAATCAAATTCGAGAAAATAATGTATCAGCCAATCAGAGCAAAGCAAGCGTACCGCATCAGCACCATGGCAAGACACGCACGACAATCGCATTGCACTCTGAAGTCCATTTCAGAAAACGCCAGAGTTTCTGTGCTGCAAGAAGAAGAACTTGAATGGCAGAGACTGTCATAACTTGAACAAAAACACACTAAAAGGCACCAAGACATGGTTGAATGTCTTCGACAAGTGGCGAGGCAGCAGAGCCGCAAAGCAAAAAAAACTTGAAGACTGATCTGGACTGTATAATTAATAAGTAAGAGGACTGCATGCTTGTCCAATTTGGAAATAATTGGATGAAAAAATTCCTTTGACAGCCAAATAGGACTCGGCCTGCAGGCTCATCCAGTTTCGCTGTCCTCAGAATTTTTTCCATCCAATTAATAATATTTCCAAATTGGACAGCATGTACTCCTATTACATATACTAATAGCTTGGTCAATACTTTAGAGTTAACTCACCAGCTGTATAATTAGGTATTTAACAAAACAATTATTCCATTCACGCTTATTGGATATGAGCTTATGATTGCCCACTCGGTGCTCCACACCTCATCTGCTATCTAAAAGTTCATAATTATCCAATGCGTGTTTGTAAAATAATTGTTAAATATACCTACCGTAAGTGTTAAATGTTATCTGGTGCACAAATTCAGTTTGCTATTAACCTATTTTTCATATTAGCATACAGGAATAGGACTCCTTCATCTCAGTAAGACTTCTACCTGTGGTATACACTGCAGTTTTACCCTGATCTCCTTGGTACCTTTTTCCCACAGAACACAGCACCTGTTTCAATTAACCATAGGAGGCCTGCACACAGAACTTGATTCACTATTCACATGTATATACAAAACAAGTGCTAAATAAATGTGTTGTTGCTGTTGTTGTAAGCAGTCACCTCTACTGAACGGCCGCAGGTTCTTTTAGTTCTTGACTCAAAGGTTGCAAATACAACACATGGTATTAAAGCTATCATTTTATAAAAACAGAACCCTCGAGACACACACCTTCAAATCTCATTATTGCAGAAGTTGAGCCACTGTAATACTGTCCTCTTGCCCATGATTTAGCAGTCACAGAAAGATTATATATTTTATCTGCCATGTAATTGTGTGTCTGTGAAGGTGAATAATTTTTTATTGTCTTGCCATCACCAAAGTCCCAAAGATATGTCACATATTGGCCAACAAACATCTTGCCATGTACAGATACCTTCATCTTCACATTACCAACAAAAAATGATTTGACACTCCCTTTGGCTTGTTGCGAATTCTGCCACACCTTTAAGTCTAAATTGATGGTATCTGAAACACAAGGGAGCAAAAAAATAGTTGACAAACTGACTAGGTTAATTATGTAAATGACAACAACCTGTATATTTTAAATATTTTATTCCTGCACAGTTTTTTTTTTCTATGGGTATGGTCAATAGTAAAATAACAGTATATAACCCTTTCACTCCTAAAAATCTCAAACGATGTGAACATTGCTAAACTATGTTTTTTGCTAAAAACAAGTGGAGAGAATTTGCTCTTCATCTTCAAATTGTGGATCAATTCCTTAATCTCACAAACATATTTCACACCTACAGTGTATAATGTTTCTCAGTTGTATTAGTGCCCATTTCTATCTGTCATCCCTTGTTTCTTTATATATACTACAAATTTTTTAATTGAAACATAGGAAGCTATTTTAAAAACAAGAGGCTTAAAAAAAAGCTTAGCTCGGCCCGGACCTTGCCGTATGCATGGTAAGTATTTTTAGATGAGCTGAAACAGCATACACTTTGATCTCCCTTGTTCACTACAATTCGTACATCACATAAACTACATGTAGCTTACATGAAGTGCAACGGATGCTGGTAAAGGAATAATGGTTTATCATGATTATATGGTATGCTATAACTTTTCTTATTTATTTTGATATATCATTCAACTTTGAAATTAAGAAAAAAAGTTTATTTACTTAAAGAAGAAAAAAAAGAAAAAAAAAGAAAAAAAAGTTCGATACGCATCCACCGGGAATCGAACCTGGACCAACAGATTCAAGGTCTGACAAGCTAGCCACTCTGCCATCGAGACACCATAAATAACGCGGGCTTGAATTGATCTTGCATATTAAATGTGACACCAAAAATAAAAATAGACAAACCCTTTTCTAAAACCTAAAGGTTTTCAAAGCAAATATCGACGAGACATCGACACGCTTCGCGCTTGTCTGTATCAGTTGTATATCACCATCTTGATTATAACGCGGGCTCAGACTGATCTCTTAGGAACGCGGGCTCACTTCTTGCATATTAAATGTGACACAAAAATTAAAAATAAAAAAAGAGGCAGAGCCGAAACCTAAACTCGGCGCCTTCGGCCCGAGTAAAAACAACAAAAAGAACAGAGCCGAAACCTCAACTCGGTGCCTTCTGGCCTGAGTAACAAGTGGATCTTGGAACAATCATTTTGATCACACTGAATGTTTGGTGTGTTAGTTTTATATTATTTCTCAGATAGTATCTGCTTGTTCCAAACAGTTTTTGTACCACTTACAAGCCCACCCAAAACTCCTTACGAAGCAATATAAGCCCAGGGCTTTAATGTGGGAGTTTGAGGAAGGCCTGCAGGGTGTCTATTTCCTAAGACACCAGCCAGGCTGGACTCCATGTCCCACCTACCTGTTACCAGTATAGTAGTCGTATTTTTCAGAGTACAACCACCATGTTTCTTGTGCTGTGGGGATTTCCCGTGGTGATAAACTACACAAACGTCCACCTTCTTTGTGCCTGAAGAAACCCAATCTCCATATTTAAACGTATTCTGTTCAAGGCTTGTGTTACGACAAGTGACTTTTGGACGAACGTGTGTTCTTGATACTATCCAACAGAACTCAAACGAAGACCATTTTATTTTTAGGTCTTCTTCAAATTTGTGTGTGTCGCGGTGTTCTATTCGTGCCACAAATGTTGTGGAATCTCCGAGGGTTGTAGGTCCATCGTTTGACACGATTAAAATGTCGTTCTCCAAGCCACTACGCATTGCATACGCCTCGTGTTTGAAAGCTGATTCCTGCTTGCTTTGCAAAATGTTGACGACGAACAGGAACAAGCTGAAGACGAACCAATACTGGACTTTGGCAACTGCGCCAAATTCCAACCTTCTTGTGGCCATATGTGATATGAAATTTCGGCTCCCTGTTTTTTTCACAACCACAATTCCTTGGACTCGTTGGAGGAAAAACTATCTAATACCTATGGATAAGCCATTTTGAGGGAATCTGAATGTTTAAAACATGAGCAGATTGCAGCAAAAACGAAAACAGATTGCGAAACCAACAAAACTGAAAACAAAAACAGCACGATTTCACAAAGAACAGACGACTCGTGACCTGTTGTGCCTGGTCCCCAAGCTTTGCCTCAGTCATGTTTCTTGTTCACGTCACGGTCACGACGTTTTGCACGCCTGGTTGTTTTTGTTTATAAAGCATGCATTGGCATTGTGAAGCCGAGGGAATCTGAATGTTTTTTTAAAAAAAACATGAGCAGATTGCAGAAAAAACGAGACTAGATTGCGAAACCTACAAAATTGAAAACAACAAGTAGACACGCACCACATCCCGCAAGTAACTACCCACATCCCGACCACGTCACATGCAAATCACCAAACTGACAAAGAACGGTGCCCAAGCTCTGCCTCTGTCACGGTCATGAAGTTTTGCACGCCTGGTTGTTTTTGCTGTTTTGCTGCCACCCAAACCACGATGTGTGTGCCGTCTTTACTGGAGTTATCGGCTAATTCTGCAGTCCAAGACTACCGTTTATTCGATAGAGGACTTATTTGTCTTCCCGTAACAATTCTACATCCACTACTTGCTGCTGCTGTCCGCAGTTCGCGCGTTCTAGCACTGAGAAGACTCATTTCTAACTGGCCCCTTGGAAAGTTGGTTCTCAGAGACTGCGAGCAGTTCGATGAACAGAAAATGGTTCTTTTTGCCTACTGCTTGCAAACGGAGAAGCCTCGTAACCTTAGAGTTGTTGACTTGAGAGGTTGTGATATTGGTAAGGAACCGGTCATTAGGCCGATGGAAGTTGATATCTGGTTCGCGTCAGCGCCCGCATAGATAAATAGATTTTTTTTGTCACGTCAAAATATTTCATCGTTCGTCGAATATTGTTTTTTTTCCAACAACAAAGCACCCGAAAGTGACAAGATTGGCATTTGACCGTGCTCAAGTGTTAGAATGGGTTTTGCGCAACAATTGTAATTCACTAATTGTTATTTGGTTTTCTTGCTCCATTTCTGGACAATTTTGACTATTCGAAGATATGCCCGTTCTTTGAATTTGTGGAACGAGGTTCCCAGTAATAAATTTCAGACTTCTTTACCTCAAAAATAAGTGACGAAAGACGAAAGTTGATGAAGACCCGCACCGAATTTTGTTTTTTGGCTGACGTGAACCAGAAATTCTACTTCCAATGGCCTTATTTATGGCTGGGAATGGGGTTTGGGTAGCAAAATTTTTGACCAGTTTTACCTGTACTGATGTAGGTCGGTTTTTAAACAGTTGTTTATATTGAGAAAATCCTCAAAAACCAGGTTGGGTCAATTATTTACGATAAGGAAAATTATTTTTTCTTCAGCTCCAACCTGGCCATAATCAATGATTAGTCCCTAAGGCCAGACCAAGTTATTTTTTCAAAGCACAGATTTTTTTTAAATTTTCAGGGTCGGTCGGTTGGAAAAAATGCAAAAAAAAGGTTATACCATAATAGAATAGAACGGCGTGTCGAAATACAACTGACAGCTTGAAATTAAATAATGGCAATCATTCTGAATCAAAGTTTCTTAGGTGTTGAACATTTGTGTTAAAAATGATGGGAATCTTCTTTACCATTTCTGTTAAATGCCGATTTTCAAACAATTTGCTTTTAAATTTACCCAATTCAATGTGCAGCGATGTGAACAAAAGTAATGTCTCGAAATGTGTCAAGCAGACATGAAGACGCTTCCGTGTTGTTTTGTTGTTGCACGCAAACAGACCAGCTTTTTTCCATTTCTTGTTTTATTAAGAAATAAAAATAAATAAAAACATGCAATACAAATTTAGCCCAAACGTTGGTTTAAATAGAGATTTTGAAAGTTATTTGAGAGAAAACTCCAAAGTTACAGTTTAAAAGTTGCGTGATACCAGCATGTTA
>JAOBYH010198417.1:0-10267 GCA_025403525.1 Umimayanthus kanabou | reverse complement strand
CTTCTTCTTCTTCTTCTTCTTCTTCTTCTTCTTCTTCTTCTTCTTCTTCTTCTTCTTCTTCTTCTTCTTCTTCATTTAGTGTTCCCGATTAGTAAGGCAGAAATGCCTGGCTACAGGACTGACACTTCAACAAAGTTGCTATTGTCCTTATATTATTGATTTCCATCGCCTCTTTATATGAGAGAGAAACTGTTGCAAAAGAAAGCGCGATGCACGATGGGAGTTGTGGGAGGTGGACTTTCGATATAATTTCCCGGCTTCCTTCGTGTTGCCCCGGTTTTCAAGTACTTGGCTGGGAACGAATAGTGATAACGATGACAACGTCACGTTCACACGTACACATGGAACATTTTTTTGTGCCACAGCTGGTTGTTGCGTGTAACGAGGCCTTTTATTTAAGTAAAAAACTGAACGACCTCCAGTCGAACCCTTTCTGAAGACCGAATACGTACCACACCATTTTAGAAATAATTTCAGCGACATAAGATACCCCAGGGGTCCCACTCACATATTTTACTGACGGGGGGGTCCGAGGGATTTTTTGGGGTCTGAAATTTTGGCCAAAAGGGATTTTTTTGGGTCTATGACTGAGACGCAGGGATTTTTTTGCCGGGTCGCGAAAAAAACACAGGGATTTTTTTGGGTATTGTACTTTTCATCAGCTCAAAACAACAATAACGTAAGCGCAATTTACTGTCGGTGTGGGATTTTTTTGGGTAGACAAATTTTGAAGTTGGGATTTTTTTGGGTATAAAATATGAACCTCTGTCGGACCCCCTCGTCATTAAAAATAAAATATCTGAGTGGGGCCCCTAGGTAAGATACACTGTCTGATGTGTTGAGATAATAATGATACTTAGGGGCGTGCCCTTAGGGTAAGATTAGTTTTCGCCATATTGGCTCTCAATTAATAATTATCTTTTCTTGTTGATTGTTGATGGTTCTTTTCAAAAACCTTTAAACGTGGAAAACTTAAGAAGTATAATATAATATAATAGAGTATAAAGCATCGGCCTTGATGGGCCCCTTGCACTGAAATTGTGTTGTCTGTATTGGAGATGTGTTCCAGCACATGCGTATTGAAAACAGGAAACTATTACGAATAGTATGAGGAGTTTAATAAGTGATCAATATCTATAAACTATATTGCCTTCCAAGAACAAGTTTGTGGACTGATAACATCCATTGTCATGCTACTTAATTTATATAAACATTCTCGTCTCTCATCTGATCTGGTCTGTGGTTGACTGTCTGTTGATTCCCAGCCAAGTTGTACTGGTTTCAGTTTAGATTCTCTATAAAAGGAAAAGATCTTGTGGCCAAGCAACCTTTGACATCGTTTAACAAATAATAACAATAACAAATGCAAAAGGCGTGTTGAAGCTTAAGCCAAAATAATAAGTTTTGTTACTCTGGCTTTGTGCTGTTTGTAGAATGCTGAAATCAGGCTGAAAGCTGATCGAACGATAACCTTTTTAGGTAAACATAAATACTGACGAATTCATGGCGATTTAATAGGGCTCGTTATCAGATATGTTAAAGCTTTCAGTTCTGTTGCTCAATGCTTGCAATCTGAACTAACATACGGTCTTTTCTCTAAAATTTGGCCCAGTATGAGGATGTTCTTAATTCCGCCAGGACATTTTCTCAAGTTTTTGGCCAATTCCTATAAACAAGGTTCTTTGAGAAAGAGTGCTTTACAAAAGTATATGAAGAAATAAAACCAATTCGTACTACTATCGTCTATCACTATTTCAAGTATAACAAACTTCTGTAGTTTTAATTCACTATTTAGTCGTATTTTAAAAACTGAAGGCATTAATCCACCGGAAACACGTAATTTTAGTGATCAGTCAAAATATATTCACAAGCACGATGTTCTCTAGCAATAATCAATTAATGTTGGTGAAATTTAAAACTACTCTTAAGTTTACCGAGGGGGAAACTGCAAATTCTTGGCCACGTATTAACAAAACGACGAGGAAATAGGATTTTTTTTGCGGTTGGCCCTTTGGAACAACAAACATGAGCAAGTGCTCAAACAACGGACTCGACACAAAAATATTCTAAATATTTTCTTTTACAAACTGCATTAGCAATGAGCATAAAAAATAGGAACAAAATTAGATTTTAAAAACAACCCATTGTTTTTTAAATATACGGCTACTGAACTGACAGATAATGCCATTGGTCGTTTCTTAGTTTCGGTCAGCGCCGATTACGTGCAGCAACTTGCTGTTCCGCCATGCATCAGTGGTCGGAAAGTTGATAGCTTTATAGATTTTTATCCCGAATTTGGAGGCAAGGCAAGTATTGTAAGCCAGACCTCACCCACAGTTTATTTCCCTAGCTATACAAAATAACCCTGTCTCATAAATTAAAAAAAACAACTTCTGTTCAGAACTGAGTTGTTGCTAAAAAGCCACGCACGACACGTATTTGAAAAAGATCTACGATATCCACCTGGCTAAATTTGATTGAATGTCTAGCCTCTTACCACCTTTTCTGGTTCCGTCCCGGAAACCATTTTGACATTTTTCAAAAACACGTGACTGAAACCTTTTGCATCTGCATTTTTTAATATATTACGATATTTAATAGCTCTGTCAGCTGTTTAAATTTAAGTCGAAAACGTGAATAACTTTGCATGTTGTAATGCTTGGCCACATAAGCTTGTCATATGTCAAGATATTTTTTGTCTTGAGATTCGTAATATTTTTTCTTACGTGATTGTGAAGAAAGTTGGGGGGGGCGGTACGTGCAGCGTGGCAAAACTGTTTAGCCATTTCCGTCAGGACTTGAACACATTCTTTATATTAGATTCACCTGAAGTCACAAGTTGTAAATTTTTAATGAGGAGTATATTTCTGCGGTTGGGTGACTGGAGATTCAGACAATCGTTCCTGCACGTGTCAGATTATTTTTCTGCTGAAGGTCGGAGCCCCTCCCAGTCTTTATAACAACACCAAATTGAGGCACGGCAGAGAATTACTATCGTCTTGCGCTCAGGACGATCACTGATAAAATTTCTTCGTTTGAATCATTTTCAGGCCTTGTTAGTCGACATGTCAGAGACACTGAAGTGGAATATTGGTTTAGTGAATGCGGCGAATAAGCAGTATTTAACCCTCGAGACTTTTGGCTTCAAATTGAACGTGAATGGAGTTTCACTTCGAAAGAAGCAGATCTGGACTCTCGAGCGAGACGCCGGTGCTTCGACGGTCTATTTGAGAAGTCATTTGGGCCGTTATTTGAGCTCTGATAGAAAGGGGAATGTCACATGCGAAGCTGAGGAGAAAGACAACGATACAAAGTTTACAATCGAGAGTCAACCCGACGGCAAACTAGCACTGAAGAATTTTCACAACGAGTATCTTGGCGGAAATGACGACCTGCTCAGATGTGTTGCCAAACCCTCGGCCTCGGAGTATTGGTTCTTCCACCTTGCCATGCACCCTCAAGTCAACCTTCTGCATGTAAAACGCGACCGTTATGCTCATCTCACCGAAAGTGGGGAACTTCGAGTCTCGGAGACGATTCCGTGGGGTGCCGATGCTTTGGTCACTCTTCAGTTCGTGGAAGGAAAGTACGCTCTGGTGACCTGTACGAACAAGTACCTCAGCCGCGATGGCTCTCTGCTCGACAGCGCCAACAGCGACACCCTCTTCTCGTTGGAGCTTCACGATAAACTGGTGGCTTTCAGGGATTCACAGGGCAAATACCTGACGGCTGTCGGCCCTGGAAACATGCAGTCGAAGCTGAGTAAAGTTGGCCAGGATGAAGTGTTCGAGCTGAAAGACAGTCCGCCACAATGTTCTCTTGTTGCCCACAATGATAGGAGGGTTTCCGTCAAACAAGGTATTTATAATTTCACACCGGCCTGATTCTTTTTTATCTTTAGGTTTAAACAGCGTGAGTTTTAATGCAAATATGTGGTCAACTGCATCATAATTATAAAGTTGTTTGCCAATGAGCGAATGACAATGTAATCACGATTTGTGTAAGTCTGCCATCGCAGTGTTTCTTGTTCATTGTTCTTTGAGTTTTTGTTTGGATTTGTTCAGTTGAAAACAAAGCAGTCGACACGTGAAAAGACAAAAGAGTCACACGCAAAAGTATAAACAAAATATTTAACCATGTGTTTCTTAGTTATTTATCTCGAAAATCCCGTTTGTCATTTTCAATTTCACAACCGCCCTACGGCTACGGCTTGTGATGTTGTCACATCTGATCGGGTCAGAAGAATATTTCCGCAATAAACTAATTATACAAAAGAAACAAATTCGTGACATATATTGATGTAAATATTGAAATGTAAATTACAGCACTTAAGATTGTGGAAATATGCAGAAAATGAAATCGACTAAAGTTGCACTTTGGCGGCAGGCATGCAATTTGGAGGACGCCATGTTTGCTTCATCACTAATCGTATCGTATTTCTAACTCTGCAGCTTTCGATTCGGTTTCGATGTTTTTTTTATCTTCATGGGCTAATAATGAAATGCTTATGCGGATTTGACTGGATATAATAAAATTTTCACGTGTTAGAACACATCACGGAAAAATTTGACTCTTTATTTTTCGACTCTTTATGTTTTTATAGCTGCAGTCTGTGAGCTATTAAAATCAAGATCGATGAAGTATTGGAACTATAAATCGACGGTTTAAATACTGCAAAGATGTAGAATTAGTTGGGTATAATTTAAGAAACCGCCTCCACCGGTTGAATTGAGAGACAAAAAAGTTGACATATTTTGTGAAGCTTCAAGCCTTATATTGTTTAGTTGGGTCGTTTCTGAATAATTAGTGAATACTGTCAAATTTTACACAGTCTCCTCCCCCCCCCCCAGCTATAAGAGGCCGGCGGAAATGGTCCGGTTGGTCCAGACCAACTTTTGAACTTGGTCGCATTTTTTTTTAATTAAAAGAAAAAGGTTAACTTTTTAAAATGAAAACTGTATACAATAATAAGGCGACATCTTCTAACAGGAAATAGTGACAAATTGCGACAGCAGCATTCATCCGGCACTTGGGATATTTCATCAGCGACAGAGAGCAATTTAAGAATTGCAACTTACGTTTGAAAACCAATTATTTGAATATATTCAATACTGTACTGAAATAAATGTCAATTTGCTGCTAAACACATGCAATTTTCACCATAAGTTTTGGTTCATTTTTTTGTTAATTCTCTCTGAGAATGTGCCAAATGTGCATTTTATATTAGAAAAGCTAAATTTCAAAATTTCCCGGAGGACCATGCTCCTGGACCCCCTAGTGTGCTGGCACCTTCGGCAATTGATCCTATTTTAATAGCTGGACCAACTCTGAACTGCTTCCGCTGGGCCTGATGTACGCCAATCTGCTTGCTAACCAAAATAGAATTCTGGTTATAAGCTGCCCAGATACAAACCCTCTCATGAACAGTCTCATATAATATATCCAGTTATGAGCCCCTTTCTATTTAATTATACTTGTTTCCACATAAAATTATAGGACATTTTCAAATTGAAAGTTAGGGAACCTTAAGGCAAATGGAGCTTTGAACAATGATTTTAATTATAATTTGAAAATGTCATGGTATATGTTAGTTTGAATTATTTCTCAGATAGTATAGATCTGTGGCAAGTATGACAGGAGATTCACAATAACAAGATGATGATAAATATTGTATCTGCTTGTTCCACCCTGGATGTAAGCCCCTACATATATAAATAAGCTGATATTGTTGTATTGTTCCAGATCTCTATCATCATTGTGGAAATAAACTTATTCTTACATTGAGGAGCCAATAAGCTTCAAAATCCCCTTATGGCTTGTAAGAGCTTATATTAGCCCAGGACTTTAATGTTGGATTTTTCAGTACCAGTACTTGTAAAAACAGCAACTGAAGCTGCTAGGATTATAGATTATAACTAATATTTGTTAATTTTGGCCAAACTACCATGAAATGGCATTTCAGTTCTTAAAATAATATTGCTTTGTATTTGATCACTAAATGAATTAGGGGAGAATTTTGTTCGGAATGTAATGTTTGCAAATTGACAAGACAAATCATAAATTTTGTCTGTGTGTGTTTCTGGGTGGCGGCAAAGGGGAAATAAAGAAATGCCAGGCATTTATTGGGATTTGTTTCTCATGCTTTCTGATGTTCGTGTTTGTACAAACACCATACAAAAATCTAAATTATTATAATACTTTATTTAAAATATGAAACTTTTGGTAGCTAAAGAAAACAAGGATTTTGTATTATGAAATAAATGTTTAAAAATTTCTCAAGAATTATTTTTAAAACATGTACTAATGAGTTAGTTTTTTTGTCTGCACTTCAAACTTGGGATGTAAAAGGTCTGCAAATTATCAGGTTTTGCATAAAGTTTCACATAGATTGGTGGTATGATTAAAAGAAAAAATAGTTTTGGTTACAAGTATTAACAATTAACTACAAGCTTAGTTTTTCTTTGATTTAAAAGAAACGACTCTGTCTCTCTGTTTCCATGACGAGTAAGACACCCTTGAATGGACTAGAAAAAAGTGAATAGAAAATAATTACAGTCAAAGCTGGTTCACCATATATGGTTAGGGGGGAGCTTAATCCTTAGTTTTGGTGGTGATTAGGAGAAAGGGAAAAAGAACTATTTATTTATATGTACAGTATTTATGCAGGTGCCAGTCCAATTCAGCATTAGCTGGTTTAAATAGTTTAAAAAAAGGTTTTAGAATTGCAACAAACTCTGTTCTTAATAAGCGAGCAAGTGCCACTCCTCAGATAGCTTATGAGCTGGCAATTGTCCATTAAATATTAACTCTAAAAATTATTTTTTAATTTACTCAAAATCCAAAAACCTCTAAAAATTACTCCAATATCAGCAACTTCTTCTACTATCTTTTCTCCTCCCAGTCGTCTTCAACAATACTCAAAATGTTTTTGAATCTTCTTCAACTGTAGTACTGTGTTGCTATGATTCAAAATATTGACGGATCTTAAATCAAAACCAGGATATCAGCTTAATATGACATAATTGTGCAGATGAAAGGTTATTAAGCTCCCCCTTACTTACTCTGAATTTATTCACAGGAGTTGATGTGACAGCAAATCAGAGGGGGGAGATTGGAGATACCGAGATATTCCAACTAGAATTTGACAGCACTAGTGGCAAAGTGGCTTTCCGAACCAACTCTGACAAGTACTGGGTGGTCGATGGTGGTGTGACTGCGACAGGAAGAAGTGCATCCCCTAAATCCCAGTTTGATCTGGAATGGCATGGTAACAAAATTGTGCTGAAGTCTGACAGTGGAAAGTACATCACTGCAACCTCCAACGGCAAGCTTCATGAGGGAAGTACAGAGCCAAATGATGCTTCATATCTCGCAGTGGAGCTACAGAACCGACCTCTGCTTGTTTTACGCCAGGAAAATGGTTTCGTTGGAATGAAAGGTGCTAGCAGTAAAATGGAATGTGGCCGTGCCAATTACAGCGTTTTCAAAGTAAGTGGTGAGAATGGAAAATACAAGATCCAGGCCCCTAATGGAAAGTATTTTGCCACGGACAGTGATGTCACCATTTCTGCTACTGCTGATGAAGCTAGTGCAGATTCTTACAGTTTTGAATTGCATCCAAACAGCAAACTCAGCATCAAGGCTCCGAATGGAAACTACTTGAAGGGTGAGCAGACGGGAATTTTCAGTGCAAAGGGCACAGCAGTCGACAAGTCAACCCTTTGGGAATATTAGAACATGGTAAAATACAATTTTGTGAACTGGGATTTTGAAAACCAGAACTCATACCTAATTTAAGTGACGTTTTCTAGTTATAGAGTGAAAATATTAATACAAAATATTCCCAGGAGCCTTAAGTTCAGTTACTTTCTCCTGTTTTTCGAGTAAGAAAATTGAAATGAACAACTTTGTGACAGAGAAAAAATCATTGTAATTTGGTTTAAGTACGTTTTTGCACCTTTTGAAAGAATAGTTTATGGACTTAGCAAACATTCCCACCATGAAACCCTATTATTAATGGGGGTTTTTTTAGAACATTTTTTGATATGCTCTCTCGTTTTGGTTTTGAGTATGTTCAAATTGTATTACAGTTTGCTTTTGAATTTGATTGGAGGTGCAATAACTTTGATGTTTGCTCAAATGGTATATTTTTCAGTAGCATCATTTTCTTCCATAAAGTTATGTAATTCCAATTTTAAAAGTTTTAAACATTAATTGGACTCCTGGGCCAGCAAGAGAAATTTGAAATACTTTTATAGTTGCTACAGTTATTCAAATATTACTTATAAAGATTATGCAAAGATATTAACAGAGTACCATCAGTAAAATAAACAAGTTAATTGAGACAACAGTTTGGAGTAAGAGCCTTTTTTGATCTGTAGTAGAAGAATGGACTGTATGTAGCTTTATTGTCGTGATATGTTTTGTTAGTTTTACGGAGTATGTGAAATTGATTAACTTACTCCAGGGTTTACTAAATAGAACAGGTCGTAACTTCACAGAAGAAAGTTCTTACAATATGAGATTTCTTTGGTCTCCTGGAATTTTAACCCTATCAGCCCGAGCAAGTTTATCAATATCTAAATTCTCCTTACATTATCCACACAAAATAAGTTGTTTGGTAATGAGAATAAAGCAAATGATCATAAACAGCAATTTATCGTGAAAAACAAAATTCTTACAACTTGTTTACAAGGAAATTATAGAGACAGTTTAGGAGAATTCAGCAGTTCATCATATGGCATATTTGGGGCTGCGAGGGGAGTCCCATCAAATATACTAAGCTTGAGCTCACTGAAAACGCCATTTGAGTAAATATAGACCCTCTGTTAATTGGAGGAGAGAGGAAGGGCTCCATGCCCCTACTCTGTGAGGGGCTCCATGCCCCTACTCTGTGAAGGGCTCCATGCCCCTACTCTGTGAAGGGCTCCATGCCCCTACTCTGTGAGGGGCTCCATGCCCCTACTCTGTGAAGGTTTGGGGGCGGCATGGGGAGAGGATAAAATTGAGAACCCTAAACCCAAAAAACAGTTTGGTACCATTTTTTGCAAGGAAAATTATTTCAGTGTTTAAAATTTCTGCCAGATTGAGAGTCCCCCATAGAAACTACTGGCACAATTTGACACCTTTCACTATTACAATATGCAAAATATATTCGTGGTTCAAAGTCACGTTACCTCATCACGGAGGATAGTTGGTGGTGAGTCGTGACTCTTATTTCATCCCGGGTATATAGGTAAGTTTGGGGATCGTGTCACTCACCAAAACATGTAAATGATAGTAAACATACTTCTGTTGCATTTAGGGTTAAAATTTGTTACATTAAGGGTGGATCAGAGTGTTGCATTTAGGGTTAAAAAGTTGTTACATTTAGCGTTGATTTTTGTTACATTTAGGCTGGTTGTTACATTTGGAGGTGATACAGCAAGCACGTCTTGTGTGTATTGATGGATAGACAGATCCTTTTTAATGGCGTGACTACCCAAGATCTCTCTAAACTGGATGGCCCATTTACTTCCTTGTAAAGTAGTGTCCTCTGATACGACACTCTAGCTAGTTTTAAGCTGTCCACCAACCCGCCACAGGATCCTTAAAAGTGCCCATGCAGTCACTTGCGCTGGCTACAACAACCAAAACACTGGCCCCAAAGAGTATTGGAGAAATCTAAATTTGGGATTAGATCAAATTAGACACATCAACAGACAAATCCGGAGGCAAGTTCTCAAGTGTAGGAGAGTTTTGCATGGTTGTTCGAGTATGTTCTCACTCAGTTGTACATGGAAGAAAAGTTCATTTTAATTGACGCATGCAAATTGAACTAAACACGACGCAATTGAAAACAGAACTTTTAATAAGTAACAATTCACGTCTATAACTGGTTAACAGAGTTGCTATAGTATTGATACTATCGTTTGAAACGAACAATTTTTAAAGTAGAATCGACGATAATTACAGAAAACACATATAGAAAATACGATTCTTTTTCGGCTTGATATAAAACGAGACGTATCTGGTTTACTATAGTTTTAGAAGGACAAAGACAAATGTGTTTTAGAAAACCCAGCACTGAGCCTTCTGAATACTTGAGTCAAACAATTCCTAGATCCACTTTTTCACCACAATCGAGACAACGATAACTCGGTTAGAAGATACAATGTGACATTTTGCTCAATTTGTTATACGATTTTTTATTTTGAAATTATCATTAAACACCCCCCTAGAAAACGAAAATAAGCAATCAAATTTTTTTTTTTTTTTTTTTTTTGGG
>JAOBYH010198195.1:0-10268 GCA_025403525.1 Umimayanthus kanabou | reverse complement strand
GTTTTCACACGAGTTCCCGCACGAGTTCAGTTTTCACACGAGTTCCAACACGAGTTTTCACACGAGTTCCCACACAAGTTCTCACACGAGTTTTCACACGAGTTCCAACACGAGTTTTCACACGAGTTCCCACACAAGTTCTCACACGAGTTTTTACACGAGTTCCCACACGAGTTTTCACACGAGTTCCCACACGAGTTTTCACACGAGTTCCCACACAAGTTCTCACACGGGTTCTCACACGAGTTTTCACACGAGTTCCCACACGAGTTTTCACACGAGTTCCCACACAAGTTCTCACACGAGTTCTCACACGAGTTTTCACACGAGTTTTCACACGAGTTTTCACAGGAGTTTTCACACGAGTTCCCACACGAGTTTCCACGCGACTCATTTGTTACCGCTGATAAGGTAACGCTAAAATTTACCATGGTAATTCGCTTTCTCGGAGTATGTGTAACCTCAGCTATGGATGTTCTAAGTGCTGTGATGGAAGATATGTCGGCATATTTACAGCTAGTCATTGAACTATGCTTACAGCGGACCTTATAATCACTGAAGTCGTGCCTTTGCCTTTGACTCCGCCATTTTGTCTCAGATGTCGGGACGTGCAAGCAATTTGAGTCAGCGTTACCTTATAAGCGGTAAAAAAAGTCGTGTCATAAGTCGTGTCAAAAGTCGTGTGGAAACTCGTGTGGAAACTCGTGCAAGAACTCGTGTGGGAACTCGTGTGAGAACTCGTGTGAAAACTCTGTGAGAACTCGTGTGGGAACTCGTGTGAAAACTGAACTCGTGTGGGAACTCGTGTGAAAACTGAACTCGTGTGGGGACTCGTGTGAAAACTCGTGTCGAAAGTCGTGAGGTAAAAAAATTTTACCATGGCCCTTATATGCCATCGTAGTCTTCCGATGTCTATCGAACAAGTAGTCAAACCTTCGGAATACTGTTTGATTGCATAACAGAAGAATAATTCAGTACCTTGTAATGGCCTCCCAATGAGAAAACTCTCAAAAAGAAGCAACAATGTTAATCCAGTGTGCACCGTGGAAACATCTTTTGCCGAATGTGTTCCGGCTTCAAAAGATTGACATCTGATATGAATGCAGAAGTATCTGAGCAATTATCATATTTTTACTGATCGAAAACATTAAAAAAGAGAAGTCAGCTGTTCTGTTTTAGCTGATATGTTTTCTTCCAAAAGACGTGCTTTTCAAAGTTTGCATTTTGTTACATTGCAATTCCTCACTTAAAATGTAATCAAACAAGTAAATGTGTTTGTATTTAGTGACAGACATAATAGTTGGGAAGTTCGTGGACCACCTGTTAATTCTTGTATTTACAATTTCTGGTCTACTCGGTTGGGCCATCATTCTACTTTTTTCGCAATCAATTTAGTTATAAACGAGCCTCTCAAAATAATACATGCATAATACAGACAGACAGACAGACAGTAGGCAAAACTGACAGCAAGGCGAACAAGTGGGCATTAGAATTGATTATCAGTGTGACCATGCATTATTAGGGTAGACAGATACTGAATTAGAAGTGATTTCACGGAGGGGAGTGTGAAGGGATCATTAGATAGGTAGAGCCCTCACTTACTCGTCCTGATATCTGTGTTCATTGTCACACCAGTTTCATCATCGGTCCAAGTAACGCCTTCACCCACAGCACAAGCGTCACAGGTGGTCACACAAGCATGGCCGTCAGCTGTGAGACCGACGACACAGCCAGGTAGGAGAACGTGTTGGAACGCTGACTAGTTGAAAAATTTGGGTTGAAGTTCACATGTTCACAACGGGACCAATTTGGCAGAGTTCACTTCCTACTATTTACAGACAAATTATACCAAGCTTGTCTCGCAAAAAAAGCAAGGAATAAAGAAGAGATAATTTTAAAAAGAGTATAATTTTCAAAATGTGTATTTTGTGAAAACTTTTCAACTCACAAATTTTTTTAAAAAACAAATTTGGATAACACAACTGGAAATATAGCAAATGAAAGCTAAGTGTAATGAGCCAGATCCATTGACTATAAACGGATCTGTTAAGAGGTTAACAAGAAATCGTAACTGATTACTAAGTGTCGTCATGAAAACAAATACTAAACTAATATAATATCTTTTTAGTCGTACGCTATCGTGGCGTAGCGTATCGTACTTAATTGTGAAGACAAAAACGTAATGTGTCACAGCGCCTTTAAAAAACATAATTTTATAATTTCTAAAATTCGTATCCGTAAGTTTTAAGACATTACAACTATTTTTAAAGATCTTCACTGTATTCCGGTACAACAGCGAATCATATTTAAAATCCTGATCCTCACCTTCAAGACACCTACTACAAGTACTACCACACTATACTTCTCATATACTCGAAAGATCTCCATAAGCCTTACAACCTTCCTCGCAGCGTCCGTTTCTCCTCCAAGAACCTACTCTCTGTGCTTAGACTGATCTAATTTTAACTCGTATGGAGCCAGGGCTTCTGTGTCTGTGCTCCCACTTTTAAGAACAGCTTACCAAGTGTCATCAGGCAGGCTAATACTTCAAACACTTTTAAGAGTACTTAAACTTTCAACATTTCTGTTTAAACAAGCTTCTAACCGTTTATCTATTGTCTTTATAGTCATACATTTAAACACATATATACTCACTTAAATTTTATTTAACAATTATTCTCTGAAATTGAAGTGACTAGTGGCAGAATATTCACCGACATGCGAAGCATGGAAGTGAATATTCCAAAATCTACTATTCACCAAAAGGGAGGTGAACATTGTCCATAAGCCAGAGATAGCGAACCAATGAGATTGCTTGAAAAACTAACGTCATTGAGTTTGTGTGTGCTAACTTAGATTATTTACATTTTTAAATGGAATAACTATTAATACTATTTATATAACCTAATTTAATGCAAAGCGCCTTTGAATTTGTACGAAGAGGCGCCGTATAAATTTAAATTATTATTTTTATTATTATTGTTGTTGTTGTTGTTGTTATTATTATTATTATTATTATTATTTTACCATTATTATTATTAGTAGCAACAGTAAGACTACGTGGTGGCGCTCGCCCCAGTGAAGGTCGAGTGGAAGTCTATCATAACGGAGAGTGGGGTACGGTGTGCGATGACTATTGGGATATCAATGATACACTGGTAGTCTGCAGAATGTTAGGTTTCGGAGGAGCAAATGTACTTTCTAGAAGCGCTTGGTATTGGTTTGGTTTGGGATCAGGAAGGATCTGGCTGGATGACGTCTATTGTACCGGACGGGAGCTGAACATTGCCCAGTGCAGTCACAATGGTTGGGGGTTACACAACTGTAATCATTTCGAAGACGTTGGCGTAAACTGCAACGGTGAGTAAGACGAAAATCTATAATGTGAAATCATAATGGGTGAATTGTTGAAGAATTAAACTTGTGTGCGACTTTCAGTAAGCGCACAAAATGTAGAAGGAGATCAAGTTTTCTTGGGTTACACAAATTTTTGTGATGTTCAGTGAAGTTCCTCAACAAATAAAGTAACGAATTGGATGTTTTGCGATACTCCTCGTACTTTGGGCGATATGAAAATTACGGTGTGACGTGCGGTGACACTAAGCAAAGTTTAAAATATTATTAGCCTTGGGGATTTTAGCGTTTGTGCTGTACTTACTAAACTGTATTTTGTTGAAAGTCTTGTCACAGTATTTTGTAAGAGTCAAAATATGATTTTCTTACTTATATTATTACGGAAGTATGTATAGAAGCAAGGTCATCTAAAAGGCATCTTGATTTCCATGCCAAAAGTAGGTATTTCACTAAAGAAAACCTTTCTCACTGTTTGGACTTAAGTATCTTGTTTCCAGTTGAAATGCATCGTATTCCCAACTGTTTACTTTTTCTGCACATGTGCACGAAATGTTGTGGAACAGCGACTCTCCCAAACTAGCCTCACCAGTTTTATTCTCAAGTATATTTAGGCACTGTAGATTCGTCACATTTCCAGCGTACCTTGATAACAACCATGTTTCTGAAATATCACTGTACATTTCCCTAGGTACAGAAAAGTTAACTTTGATAAAAGAAAGAAAACTAACTAGAACTTTTACGTTTTCGTCAACATTTAAAATGAAGAGCTTTTGCGTATCTTTTGAGAGAAAAGCGGGAATGTTGAAAAAAATATTGAAATTCCCTATCCGCTGGTAAAAGCATTGGCAGTTACCATTAGGCAGTAACGGTACTAGGGGATAAAAAGACAAGCACTTGGTATCAAAATGCCATATATGGAAGTCCGCAGACAGCTAAATTCAGTCCTTTTGTAGTTTCAGGCCAAGAAGTGGTGAATTGAAATTTGAAACAACCTTCAAAATATTCGATGAAAAATCTGTAACCGATAAACTATTAGACATAGAAATCTAACATTCAAGTTCAGTGTTCAAGCAATTAGCCTGTGTGACAGACTCACCAACGGTGGGGGGATTATACTGGTAGTTTCAAATGTGTCAATAA
The DNA here is from genome assembly GCA_025403525.1 of Umimayanthus kanabou. Classification (NCBI taxonomy): domain Eukaryota; kingdom Metazoa; phylum Cnidaria; class Anthozoa; order Zoantharia; family Parazoanthidae; genus Umimayanthus; species Umimayanthus kanabou. The sequence goes on along the minus strand of JAOBYH010198195.1, from coordinate 5,774 downwards.
CTATACTATTAGTACCGCGCGCAAAGCCTGAGAAAAAGATGACGAACGAGCGCAAAGAAAAGATGGCAGAAAATCTAGCGGATCGCTGTTCGTTAGTTTTCTTCTCCCAGGCGTCCTTTCTCTGTGGGCGTTTTTTCATCTAATAATAATGATAATAATAATCATAATCATAATCATAATCATAACAATAATAAAATAATAGTAATAATAATAATATGTCTTTATTTATACACGATTTTTATGAATAAAGCTGGATATGATTGTGTGGTCGTGTTAAAACAAATAAAAAGTAAGAAAAATAATTACAACTGATTCAATTGGAAGGCTATTACAACACGTTATTATAATGGTTAAGAAAGAAAATCTACAATACGTGTTTAATATTACATGATAAAAACCGAAATTTTAAAGTAGACATACTGTTATATGCCGTCCCCGCAAAAAGACTGATCCCTGCTTAAATTTGATTTCCGTAAAGCAGCTCCTCTATACATTACCGAGTTTCTTAACCCTCGAACGTCCAAGGGAGGGGGGGGAGGTCAAATGGAGCCGACAAAGTTTTTCCGACATAAAAATTGAAGCTTTGAAGCATATCAAAATGAAACTTTCAGTACCTGTAGTCCAATTGTGAACGCATCTTTTGACGTTAATTGGATGACATCATAACTTATAATTTATGCAAAATTAATTATGCAAACTAGGGTTTGAAAATGAAAACTGTAATTTTTTCACAAAATTTGTTCTAATTTCTTCTTTTCCACTCTATTTTGAATTATATGCCTATTTGAGACTGTAAAAACTTGTTTTCTACTTATTTCAAGAAAATTTGCTGTAGTTTTGCTGAAAATAAAATTTTTGAAAAATCCAAGATGGTGGCCAAGAAGGCGGATATGTTGTGAAACGTCAGTTGCCATAGCAATAGTTCTTAATTAAAAGTTGATTGTTGTAATGAAAAGTAATTAGCTAACCAGAAGCTGCTTACATGCCAAACCCCCTCGGGTTAATTTGTTACGATAAATAGCTTGGCCGTCCGAGGATTAAACAAAGTTCGTGTTAAAACTTAGTACGGCTGATGTGTCTCGCGATCTTAATGAATTGTTGGAATAGTTAATTTTTTAAGGCAATGATTTTAGTTAATACCCGTACATGGAAGGTGGAAGTCTATTATTGTTAGCTCTCCCCATGTCAGATCGACTGCGCGCTTGTAACCTTGCCTAGTTCTTGTACAGCTTCTGTAGTTTCCGGCCGTTTGTTGCTTATATTAGGAGCTTGGGTACGATTGGTTTCCGTGACGTCACCGAGAGGGAGAAGCCCAACCAAAACCGTACTGCGCCTTTCTGCGCAACTAAAACAAACACGATCGGCCGTTGCTCCCGGCCCACATAAAATTTATAATTTCACAATAACAGTAGCACTGATGTTGACAGAATTCACACATACCTTCTATATTTTCTGTCCGCGCTTCTACAGCTTTTGAAGGTCTCGGCAGATTTGACAACCCAGTAGCTAAGTCGGCGATTTCTTCATGGTATTTTATTTGTTAAGCATTATTCGACTTTGTACTAACGTTCTGGAATTCCAAATCTTCACGGAAAAGCATTTACAGACTTTACAGATAAGACGACACTTTTACTCGCCTGATTCTAATTCCACCGTTTCTGATGAAAACAGTGATCATTTTGGTTCAGACACTTTGATTAAACTAAACTAAACTGAACATGAAACAGCACTTCAGCCTAAAACCAAAGAATCCAGCTAACACACGAGCAAACCACTTTCGGCTGTTTCTTGAAAGACTTACAACAGACATTACAGTTTTTCTCGCACAAGCGGTCGCAGACATCGAGGTGACGCGCCACGTGGGGCCAGACAATGGGGCGGCGAAAGTTAATTGCCTGAAAATCACTTGAGTCAAGTTCCGTTCATCCCTGTGACGTCACCGAGATCAATCTGGCAATTAATAACCGCGCTCACGGAAGAGGGAAAGAGGCCTAGTAACTAGGCAACTTGTAACCTAACTTCCCGACACCTGGGATTAGTAGTCTGTCGCACAGGCTACAAGTAGTCAAACCTTCGAAATACTGTTTGATTCTCAAAAAGAAGCAACAATGTTAATCCAGTGTGCATCGTGGAAACATCTTTTGCCGATTAAAAGATTGACATCTAATATGAATGCAGAAGTAACTGAGCAATTATCATATTTTTACTGATCGAAAACATTAAAAAAGAGAAGTCAGCTGTTCTGTTTTAGCTGATATGTTTTCTTCCAAAAGACGTGCTTTTCAAAGTTTGCATTTTGTTACATTGCAATTCCTCACTTAAAATGTAATCAAACAAGTAAATGTGTTTGTATTTAGTGACAGACATAATAGTTGGGAAGTTCGTGGACCACCTGTTAATTCTTGTATTTACAATTTCTGGTCTACTCTGTTGGGCCATCATTCTACTTTTTTCGCAATCAATTTAGTTATAAACGATCCTCTCAAAATAATACATGCATAATACAGACAGACAGACATATAGTAGGCAAAACTGACAGCAAGGTGAACAAGTGGGCATTAGAATTGATTATCAGTGTGACCATGCATTATTAGGGTAGACAGACAATTAGAAGTGTTTGCACGGACGGGAGTGTTAAAGAATAGATGGGTAGAGCCCTCACTTACGTCCTGATGTCTGTGTTCATTGTCACGCAGTTTCATCATCGGTCCAAGTAACGCCTTCACCCACGGTACAAGCGTCACAGGCGGTCACACAAGCATGGCCGTCAGTTGTGGGACCGACCACACAATCAGGTAGGAGAACTTGTTGGAACTCTGACTAGTTGAAAAATTTGGGCCGGAGTTCACATGTTCACAACGGGACCAGTTTAGTAGAGTTCACTTCCTACTGTTTACAGACGAATTAAGCCAAGCTTATCTCGCAAAAAAAGGCAAGGAATAAAGAAGAGATGATTTGAAAAAGAGTGTAATTTTCAGAATATATATTTTTTGAAAACTTTTCAACTCACATTTTTTTTAAAAAAAAGTTGGAAAACACAACTGGAAATATAGCAATCGAATGCTAAGTGTAACGAGCCTGATTCACTGACTGTAAACGGATCTGTTATTGAAAAGGTTAGCAGCTACAAACTACTTGGTGTGTATTTTACCAATGATCTATCCTGGAATACCTACTGCAGCTACATCACTGGCAAAGATAGAAAAGGGATGTATGCGTTACGAGGTCTTGAACAATAGAAAGATAGTAATTTTTAAAATAACTTTTAAGATTATAACTGCTTTGGTTTTGTTCTTGTCAAATAATATTAATCAGTTTAACTGAGGAAGTGGCTGAAACGTTTTAGCACACCACAATATTCTAACCAGTGTCAACTCTGTTTTGCATGTATTGATGTCCACTGTCAGCATTATCAGTATTGTTTTGTTGATTTTACACTAACTGGGCCGTGATTTTGGCGTTTATTCCCAGGTGAATGTGTGGCACACAGAACATTATCATCTGCGGATCGTGCGGCTGGATATGATTTTAACATTTACGGATTGTCATATCAATGCGATAATTACTTATACAGTAGCTGGTATCGATTCACCGGTAATGCGGGTACGCAGATGCCACAGTCATGTGTGCCACAAAACCGTTGTGGAGCTCATGCCCCTGGCTGGCTCAACGGACAACATCCGTCGGTGGAAGAGGGTGTGGTATCAAGACAAGTATGCTTTCACTGGTCGTTGAGCTGCTGTTTGTGGACAAAAACAATCTCGGTTCGCAACTGTAGCGGATTTTACGTATACTATCTGAGTCCTCCGCCGAACTGTCAACTGCGATTTTGTGGCAACAATTATGTGAGCGGTATGTTAACAAAGATTTGATTTTTTTAATATTTGTTAATTGATAAGAGCTGTTCAATACTTCTTGTAAAGTAAGGGCAAAAAGACTTTTAACAGTCTCGATCAGTCAGAAATGCATAGTTTTTTAATTAAGAGATGGTGAACGTGAAGAGTTGTCTGGGCTTCCAAATGTGAGTTCTGCTGCATTGTTTTACAGTAGTTTAACATTTTGAAGGTTTTTTTGGACTCTAGCTCTTGTAAATCGTACACCGTTGACGTCGGTGGGATATCTTTACAAAGTGATGCACATGCCACACTGGATGCCGAGACAACCGGTCATGTGACGACAAAACATTTATTTTTATCTGCACCTCTATTGTCAACTGTAGTCGAGACCGGCGATGAACGTGTTAAGCTTTGATGTAAACAAAACCATAAGACATTTGGCTTGCGGTGATAATAAATAATGCTGAGGTCTGCATTCTGTTACACAGTTTCACCGATCCAACCCTCGCCATCCATGACGGTACAAGTACCAAGCATTGCTCCATCATCAGGTAACACAACAGAGATTCCAACCCTCCCGTTTTGGCCGGAAACCTCCCGTTTGGGGCGTTTGTTTCCGTCATTCCGTTTTCCTTCATAACATCCCGTTTTTTGTTACTTTCCGGTGGCAAAGGAAGAAAAGTTTTCCCTGCTTCATTGGTCTTTTATGCACCGACACTATAAGTCATATACCGTCCCCCCATCCCATATACACAATAAAAAAAAAAGCAGATACACACACTCATATTATTATTATTTCGGTTATGATTACGATTACGATTACTACTACGATTATGATTATGACTATGATTTTGATTATGATTATGACTATGAATATGATTATGATTATGATTATAATTGTGATTATGATTTTGATTATGATTATGATTATGATTACAATTGTGATTATGATTATGATTATGATTATGATTATGATTATTCGTTATTTTTTGCCAGAAACATATCTACGTTAGTTCGTCAGTGTTCAAGACAATTTTCATAAATGTAGAAACACATCAAAATCTTACATTTGACGAGAAATCCATGGTACGTTTCTTCTGATAGGAAGAGCCCATTAATCTGTTACTCGAATTTTACCAACAGCGAATAGTCAACACTATACCGCATCCTCAGGCTATATCAGAAGCCCCAACTACCCCTCGCGATATACTGCCAATCATTTCTACACTTGGTACATCACCCTCCCATACGGTTACGTGAGGCTGCAGTTCATCGCCTTCTCCCTAGAAGCTCATCAAAATTGTGCTTATGACTATCTTGACGTCATTGATGGGCCCACTGTTGGCGGAAGGCGGCTTGGTCGGTTCTGCGGTAGCAGTCGGCCACCTGACATTTACTCCACAGGGCGATCTCTGGTTCTTCGCTTTCGTTCGGATGGGAGCGTACATGACACTGGCTTCCGTATTTACTTCTCACTTGTGTATAGCGGTAAGGATCTCAGAAAGTTAAGGAAAAGGAGCCACTACTTTTATTTTTTTAATTTAATTTTTGTTAACATACAATTGTACAATAAATTCTTTAGGGTGTGTTGACAGCAGTTTAGTAATAAGAACCACAAAGAAAAATATAGTTAATACCGCTAACCCGTTAAATTTGTGACATAAGAAATCAGATGTATTAGTCAGTTAAATCTACGAGTTTGAATGCAGTAATGGACAGTTTTGTAATCTAGCACGAATTTACATGTATAGAACATTGCCAATTGTGTAAACTACCAATGTAACCTTGCCAACTAAACACTACGCGTTGTGCCTCCTTAAGAGAAGCGTCCTGGCTACTAATGCATTCCTAACAGTTTACATTTCAAACATTCGACCCATTCTCGAATACGCGTGCCAATGGTGGTACGTTTGCCTCCCGCAATACCATCGTGACCAA
>JAOBYH010198084.1:0-10268 GCA_025403525.1 Umimayanthus kanabou | reverse complement strand
ATAACTCAAAGAGTGTTTCATAAAATAGTCAAAATATGGCGTTGAGTTTCAAGCGGCGATGGAAAGCACATGTGAAACTGAAAGCGAGGCCTGCATTCAGGCCTGATGAACACTTCGGAGTTTTGCAAGTAGTAAACTTGCTATTCGTTTATAATACTAAAGGGTTTAGGCCAAGTGCTTGACTAAAGATGTAGAACCAGTATTCCATTTCAGCTGGCTAGTGGCCGACAAATTATTTATCGATCTAGACTCGGCGAATGATTTGCAAACAATATAAATGAATCTGCATTTTACAAGTACTATGCCTACCAAAATTAATTCATATAAATGTTGTCAGTTTGTTCCAGGTGATGTAGTGCTTCACAAAACAGAGTTGGAGATTATCATCTACCGGTGGCTTCACAGGAAATATTCATCGTTGTTTGGATTATTGTATATGTGTTTAAATGGACAGAAGCCCTGTACTTCATGGATAGGCGATTTGTAAACAGTATACGTGTAAACAGTATAATTCTTCACTTATTAAAACATAATAAAACCGATGGATTTACTGTACTTTGTGTTTCAATTTTATTTAAATTTGAGATTAGCTGCCGTTGTGAGTCATTTTTTTAATTTTAATGCAAACTTGGTGATGTTTACTGCTATCAACATTTATGAAACAATACTCAGTAGTACGTACATCATATTTTAAAAATTAATAAAAATACAGTATTAACTTTGTATTTACACTGGAATTACTGCAACAACCAAGTTTGTGCTCTGCCATACTCGGCAGCAATTAAACTTACCCGTGGTAACTTCTAGTTATTATTATTATCTTGGCGTTGAACGGACCTTTAAACTGACAAGTTTATACAAACACCAAAATATATTTTTCTTAAGAGATCAGTTTTTGTGTGTCCTATCGTAGTTGTAACATAGCAGTTGCCAACCACCCTATGGCGTGTACATTTGAATCCAACTTCTGCAACTGGAAGCAGTCGGCAAATGGTGATTTTAATTGGACTCGTCACGCGGATTCCACACCATCGTTAGGTACTGGGCCTGAAAAAGGTTATGGTGGAAAAGGTAAGATCTAACTAAAATAACAATGACAATAACAATAAAAACCAAAGACAATGAAAATGATAGTGACAGTGACAGTGACAGTGACAATGACAATGACAGTGACAATGACGGTGACGATGACGATGACGATGACGCTGACGATGACGATGACGATGACGATGACGATGACGATGACGATGACGATGACGCTGACGATGACGATGACGATGACGATGACGATGACGATGACGATGACAATGACGCTGACGATGACGACGACGATGACGATGACGCTGACGATGACGATGACGATGACAATAACACTAACAATAACAATAACACTAACACTAACACTAACACTAACACTAACACTAACACTAACACTAACAATAACAATATAATAATAGTAACAATATTAACAACGGCAATAATACAACAATACTTTAATAACCAAAATAACATAAAGTTTATTTAATGACGTTTACACAAGGAGCGTTTTCCGATTAACCCAAGCCAAGGGCTCAGGATAAAAGTGTCCATCTTTTAAAACTAATTAACTGATAAGTAAAAACTTATATTAATATCTATAACTGAATAATAATAATAATAATAATAATACGACGATAATAATAATAATAATAATAATAATAATAATAATGATAATATAAAATTTAAGAGCAGGAAGGTATATTTTAAAATATACACATTAACAGTACTTACAGTAACTAAAATTATCTTGAAGTGTAGTGCAACTTGCGTACTGATATCAGTCTTGAATAATGCTCTGCTTTTTATTTAAATCAACTTGCACTACAAGTGCATCATAACTACAATCTCAAAATGTTTATTAAAGGTTTTTAAAAGGTTAGCTTTATTACTTTGATCTGGCACCAAAGAGTGAAATATAAATAAGTTCACAATTAGAATTATAGTAATTTTCTAAAGCTGTTTACAATATTAAAAGTTAAAATATACTTTTCTTTATTTAAATTTACATTGCTTGGTTTGACTTTAGTGCAAAGTTTTGGTTCTTAATTAGGCCAGACTTGACATTAGTTTGAAATTTAATTTGTCCCCCCTCCCATTCTTCATGCCAAACCTTGTTAAACCAAGTATAAGTAATAGACATTATTTTTACAAAGGACAAAATTAATATATATCTTTTTATCGGTCTTGTAGTTTTTTTTGTAACAATGAAAGAAATGATGTATTGCCAGACTGCAAAGTCGTTACACGAGTTGGTCTCCAATTGTGTATTTTGCAGTGTAAAATCCTGTGGACTAAAACATACAAATCCAGATACAAGACACAGCCACCTATACCAATATATAACAACAACTTATTTATGTCGCACCACAGGTTACTATGTCTACATTGAAGCTTCTTCACCACGTCGGATTGGCGAGAAGGCAAAGTTGGTCTTTCCGAATTTCTCTGGTGATGTGTGCCTACGCTTTCATCGTCACGTGCATGGACGAGATATCGGAACGTTAAACGTAAAGACGAACGGTACCACTGTATTTACCAGATCCGGTGAAAACGGAAACAAATGGTTAGCGGACCATGTGGCACTCACTGGACAAAATATGGAGGTACTCTTTTTTTCTGATACAAATATGCATACCATTGGTAACCCAAACTCGAGTTAAGAGAATATATGAGCCTTTGTTTGCTATATTCTTTAGAGATTAATCTTTTTGTTCATTTTTATTTTTTTAAAACAAAATGTTGTTATTTTTTTGACATCAGTTTTACAATGACATTTTATTTCTAATAGTAAACTACCGTATTTATTCGAATATTTAACTTTTGTACTTTTTAGGGGGGGGGGCGCTTATTCGAGAGGGCCGCTTATTCGAGGGAGGGCGCTTATTAATATTTCGTCAAAGCGCAAGATGACGATACTGTCCAATAAGCGGAAACATATCGGATAAATATCTAATACACGCGAAACAGTCTAACTAAACTTTTCAGTCTAAACCACTGCGGTTGTAATAAAACGTGATTTCAGAACGATTTTAGTACTTTTTTTGCGGGAGTGGGGGGGGGTGGTACTCCCTATAGTAGGACTAGGAGGGCGGGAGTGCTCGTCGTATTTTTTAGAGTTTGAAATTAGCGATCTGGTATTTTTAATAGGGGCTTTCTTGGGCAAGAGCTAAGTGCTTAAAATGTCTGGTATTTTTAGGGGTAACTCAGGCGCAGATTTAGATCCCCGTGTATATGTCATCCCAACACGTTTACAAACTGTAAAGAGCTGAACGTGTTTGATGTATACGGCTAACAATAAATGCCATTTTATATGTATTTTACCGAAAATCATATTTTATACGCAATGTTTTCCGGTATTTTTTAGGGATTTTTTTTTTCAGATTTTCCAACGAGCATCCCCGCCCTTTTATAAAGGGAGTACCCCCCCCCCGGGAATTCGGTACGAGTCACAAAAGTTTTGTTTTAACCTGCTATTTCCAAACGCTCTGGATCCAGTCTCTGCGTTTGACACGTCGCATAAGAATCACCGCCCATTCTTTCTTGCGCCCTGATTTCAATTTCTAGAGTGGATGTGAGACTAAAATGTAAATTCATGCTCTGATTTATACTGATATGTTTAAGCTAGTAGTATATCAACGGGTAGTGAAATGCTACCGAACAACCTTTTGAAAACAGCAAATTATATTGTCATTAACTACCTCAATATCTCAAAGTTAGTGTCCTTAAGACGCATGTGTCTACCGTTGTAAGTAACTGATTTTTAAAGAGTAAATTTCTACCTTACTAGTTAAAAACTGTTTTTATCATTTTTCAAGATTACAAGAAAAATTTCACGGGATTACTGCATGATTCAGATGTGACAAGTGCCATAAAACACACGTAATAGACATTAGAAGCTTTTAGATAAATGAAAAAATCAATGCGCTACACCCGAAACTAGTCTTTGACATAACCCTAACCCTCACAGAACCTATACAAAACCCAACCCTAACCTTAAAACCATAAAACTAACCCATTGACTCACCGACTCATTACTCATGTTTCATTTGACTAATAAAAAAACAACGGTCCTCGTTTGCCTAGTTTCTGTACGGCTTCTCCAGTTCCGGCCGTTTGTTGCTTAGGAGCTTGGGTACGAGTTGATCCCTGTGACGTCACCGAGATCAATCCGGCGGTTAATGACCGCGCACATGGAGAGAGAAAGAGGCTTGGCAACTAGGCAAGGTCCTCGTTACATGGATGTAACAACGAAAAGTAAGGAAACACATCAGACGTGTCCTCGAAACTTAGGTACCCGATACTTACCTGATTATAAAATAGAAAGGTTTTATGTGAAAACACCTTTATTCAAATACGTACTGTGACAGACAATTGCATATGTTTAATGTTTTTATTTTATTTTATATCTCTTTGTAAATGATATTTGTAGTGTGCTTACTCCATATCCAAATTCGTTTTAACTTCTTTCGTTAATAGTTTGTTTGTGTGCGCATTTTTTTCGCATTGAATACGTTAAAAATAAACTTGAAGCTAAAAAATTGATAAATAAATAAATACCAGCATACTTGAAAATTTAAATATAGCGAAAACACCAGAGAACAGACCCCGATTTCTTTAAACGACCAGCGCCTTTAACATTTCCCGGATGATGAAACAGTTTGGAAGCCGTTCTTTATAATCTTCAAAGAAAAATTGAAAATAGCTCCTTTTTTTAAATTCAAAGTGCCGAATTGAAATAACTCTTTGCCTCAGCAACAACGATGTTATAAAAACCTATTTGGGTCTCGGCGATATTTTAAAGCGATAAAACTACTGGGTTTTAGTTGCGTCGTTTTATGTGCTGCCATAACTATGCGACAAAAAACCAGTAAACACTTGTAAATATTTGTGGAATGTGTTGCTACGGTCGCACTTCAGTCGAAATTCAAATTGAAACCGTTAAACTTTATTGTCAATCCACGTTCACTGAAACAAACTATATAAGTCTTAGAGTTATAAATGTTTAATCATTTCCGACAAATTAAGTCCTTCTAACCTTCAAAATGTGTATTAGGCGAACAGTTTCTCTCGTCTTTAAGGGCTTCGATAAGATTCGATGGAATTATACTCGACTGAAGTGTGACCGTTTGAACAGACCTAACCTAGTAAAGGACAAACAGCACCTGGCTTATCTCATTAAATGTACGTTGTGACTCTTTGTCACGGTTTGCATAGTTGCGAAGTATTACATATTACTATCTAATAATATAAAGTTCCTCAATCCAGTCCCTGTGGATTCCTGAATATTTTTCTCTCAGCTGAATAATTGTTAAACCGTTCTTTAAATACAGCCCAATTACTACATGTGTACCAGTGCAAAACTTTAAATTACATTCTTTTAGCTATGTACACAAAGCCTAGTCCTGTAAAGTCTTGATTGCAACCTTCAAGGAAACCCAGCAACATAAACCCGAAAGGACAAAACCTTGTGCGTCAAAGTTTGTATCTTGGGTCCAGGTTTCTATTAAATACTTTCCGAGATGTTAAATATATGGAAATTCCTATACGTCACAGAAGTCTGCTGACAAGCTTCAGCTTAGAGATTGCGATCACACCATAGTTGATAAAACTAACTGGTTGGGAAGCTCAACAGAATTCAAAGGTTGATTTATGTTGAACAAACCGTGACCGTACACACTGTTTTGTGTTACATGTGAGCCCAAATGTTTCTACTGGTTAATTGCATCCCAATACCTTTTGTGTTTTGTGCACGGTCAAGGTCAACAAACAAAAGAAATACACTGTGGAGAACAGAAACATATAACAAAGAAACTGGCGAGTTTCGTAACCAGCCTCGCTTTATCAACTATTTAAAAAATCATCACGTAGTTGCGTATAGGAACGATGAATTGGATATCAAAGACTTTAACAAATAGCGATAGCCCACATCTAACCATTCAAAAGCAAAGCATCTCCTTTTTAGCTGGTTAAACAGGAAGAGACGATATACGCTTCTAGAAACTGCTATGCTTAAATCACACTAGAAGCGTGCTTGCTAATACGTTTTGTTTACATAACACTTCCTTGCACGTGAATATGGTAACAGATACTCAACAGCAAGCAAGCTTCTAGCATTTTAGCCATAGTGTCATCGCAACCATGCCAGATCCCCGTGTGATCGTGCCGTCTCAATCGAAACTTCTGACCAGAATACCATTCAATTACCGTGCATGACTTCGCAGCGTTTTTAGAATGTGACCAAATCTAGGAATTCGTTATTATTTGTCTCAGTTTCAACGCACAACCACTCATAGAAAATTCCTCAAGAAGTAGCACGATATTCTCAAGATTGTTCGATTTGGCGTTGTCTACGGGCGTGTGTCCAAAGACGTCCTTAGCCAGCGAGTTCGCTCCACACTCTAACAGCAACTTTACTGTATCGTAGTTATTTCGACATACGGCCTGGAACAGAAACAAACACAAGTGAGATGGGTGGGTCTTTCCTCTTCCATTCTGTCAAGAGAAGTACCCTATTCACGTGGTTTCCCTAGAACAAACATACTTGTTGTTGGAAAAAGGGAAGGTATTACCATAGTTGATAGAACCAACTGGTTGTGAAGCTCGACAAACTTCAAAAGGAGTGTACAAAAGTTACTTCGTCTTAGGTTGAACGAACCGTGACCATGCACAATGTTTTGTCCAGTGTGTTAGAACAGATGATTTTACTGGTTAGTTGTTCTTTTGCATTTCAATACCTTTTGTATTTAATTTGTGCACGGTCAAGGCCAACGAACAAGAGAGATAGAGAACAAAAACCTACAACAAAGAAACTGGCCGACTTTCATAACCAGTTCGTCCTATTAGCTATGGTACTACAAACAAGAAAAGTACTAATAAGAATGGAGTAACAATTAAAATAATTAGAATAAGAGTAAGACTAAGAATTTTAATGCGAATTTACGGGGACCTTCCACCAATTTCAGACACACACGGGCGCAACCTGAGGGAAGAGGGTGAGATCATTCCATCGCTCCTCCTGTGGAAGAGAAATATCCCGAGTCACAGTCGTAAAATGACTTTTCCTCAGATGTTATCGAGGGACAGGGGCATTGGGATAGCGGATTGGAGTAGAATTATGCAGGACCGAAACCTATGGAAAACTATTGTGCGAAACATCCCGGCAAACGAAGCCGAAGGAAGAGAAATACGAATTTATAACAAGACCATGCAATAAAAAAATAAGTGTTCTAAAGATTGTGAGTAACAGCGGAACAGGCATGAAGTGATACTGAATAACAAAACCCAACTCATTACCACATGAAGTGGAGTTCTTCCATCATAATCACTAGCATTCATGTCAGCCCCGCCAAGGAACCAGACGTGTAGATCATCCGTGTGGTTCTTTGCCGCAAGACAGCACAGTTCGGACGCCATTTCTGCCGTAGTGTGGTTTAGAACAGCACCAGTCTGTATGAGAAGTTTCACAACCTCCTTGTGTCTAAACTTGATTGCATCATCGAGTGGACTGTGTCCAAAGCGATCCCTGACGTGCACGGATGCACCCTGTTGAAGGAGATATCGTACGACCTCAAGGTTCCCTCCAAGGCAGGCGATGTGCAGAGGAGTTCGCCCATCGTAGTCTGTCGATCCATTAGGATTGCCGCCCTGAGGTAGATAACAAAACAAAGTAACAGTTACTCAGGCCAGTTCTATGAAAACGTCAACTACATCGACATAAGTTCAGATGTTTGTGTATCAACTGTTAAGATCTAGGGTCATCCAAAGCATCATCATGTCCCTATACTATACTATTCTTACTGTACATCGTACTAAACTATATACTATATTGTATTATACTATAATATACTATGTTTTCCATATTATACTAAACTATACATGTACTTTCACAAGGTAAAGCATCTGACTAGTAATCGAAGTTCCATCAGTAACTGAAGAATGAAGTTTTTAAATCATCGATCGACTTCCAACGTCCAGTGAACCTTCAGTCCGTAAAAAATTACGATCTTCGGTTTGATGGCAGTTGGAGTCCTTATCAGGTAACGGGTAACGTCTAACTTGCAATGTTTACTCCCAACTGGAGGATAAGGGTATATTCTTTTAGGTGTTATTTATATTTAACGGCATATGCAGTTCTGCTTACACTTTTGAATGCTGGACTGTGTACTCCCCATTTTGTTACGTTTGCTTTTCAACGTGTTTTCTAGTTTTTACATATTTCAGATAACTCGTTAGATGCCAATTTTTAAGTAAAGGTTCCAATTCTATTTTCCCGTGCTCACATGGTGGATGGCTCCACCCAAAATGGTCTACAATTTATGTAGGGTTTGAAAAAGCCGAAAGCAACTGTAGAGTTGTAAACATTTTGAGTTTGCCCTTTAATTCTGCAGCATAATAGTTACAAATCTTTATAGTTTTCATTGAATGTGCTTCGACGGACAACCCCTACCTGGCAAATTAGCTCTTCCAGTGTTCCAATTTCTCCCGCGCTTGCTGCACAACACATGAGCACTGGGAACAACGCTTGTTTGATGTATCGCATCTCCTGTTGGCCAATAGAAGCAATGTTTTCTTTTTCTTCCCTTTTGCATTTCAATAAAAATATAACAAAAGAAAAAAAGGCATTGATAATTGATAAATCTTTGATAGAACCAAAATAGTCTGAAAGACCATTCTGCAAAACAAGAAAGAAACTCTGGAAATTTTGTAAGACTTAATTTACCTTTGAAGAACTAGCATGCAGAGACGAAGCAACAGCTGAAATGAACTTGTTGTCTTTCAATGAAAACTGTTCTTGGTTGTTTGCCACAGTCAACTCCCCTCTTATATTACTCCGCATCATCTGAAAACAGTAATTAGTTGCCATAAATTTTGCTGAAAGCCACAGACAGTAATTACATTTCGAGCCAACCTTCTGCAATCTTCCGGATTCGATCGCTTTAAAACGACTAAAGAAACTACTGAAGGTCCCTCTAGATGTATATCGTTTGCCCATATTGTGATTATACATTGTCTGCTCTAATAATGACCTTATCAATTTTGATATAATGATTCAATATGCTCTTCCCTACCCGTCTGATCTAATCTCCGTCACCTGGCCATTACAACCTTCACAGCTCTAACCATGACATCCTTCTGTCCTCAGTTCCCAGTAGAGAGTCAAAGAAACTCTTGCTGACTGCTCATATGCATTCATGCTTTCCGCAACTACTTTATAGAACGATCTCCAAGCTGACATTCGAATAACAGAAAACACTTCTTATTTATATCTAGTTCTTAACAGTGCTTTTAATTGACTCATTTTATTGTTACGTGCATTCGGAGCATCTTATGAAAAATGCGCTTTATAAATACCATACATAGTTATCATATTCACCGCTCCAAAAATGAAATAGGACTGAAACCGTCCACCCAAACGGTCCAAGAAAGCAATGCTACAAATGCTAATTTTACAAGAACCAACAACACACAGTCATAAGCGGGTACAAACTGTGATGCGATGCAGACAATGGATTTCCTACTTGCATTGCTTTTTGTTGGGAAAAAGTCACACCTATTGGAGAAAACGTTAGTGTTCGGAAGATTATTAATGATGGATTGTCCAAAACACTCGTTAGAGCACTGCCTTATGGGACTGTTTGGGTGGACAAACCCAGTCCTTTTGTAGTTTCTGGAGTGGCGTCCGGTACCTCTTTCCTCTCCTGATAGGTCAATTTGTCCTTCCCCAGGACATACGCCAACTTGGTGAGAGCCGCCTCGGGAGTCATGTCAGAACCAGGTACAACACCAGCATCAATGAGAACCTGTAGCAGAAGATTCGGAAATTGCGTTATCATGGCAAATGTACATAGCTCCACAGACTTCTAAAAAACAAATTGCATTCCCCCCGAAGGGACAGTGCATAGCAGTTATTGGAAGTTACAGCATGTACATAGCATCCAAAATACCCCACTCTGACATACATCATTTCTGAGAGGCTGCTAAACTGAGTGAACTCGAAAGTAATGACACCCCCCGGCAAAAGTAACGACCCTCCGAAAGTAAAAACTCCCCTCTTCCCAAAAGTAAGGACCCTCCGAAAGTAACGATCCCCTCACACTCCAGGATATTTTTACAGTATATCATCAGTGATTATTAATTATTAGTAAAACTGCACTGGTGATTATCGAAAATGGCGCGCGCTGATTGGTCGCGAACTTCGTTCTCTCTCGCTATAATCACCGCTAGGTGAT
>JAOBYH010197973.1:0-10270 GCA_025403525.1 Umimayanthus kanabou | reverse complement strand
CTCGGTCAGCATATTCAGACCTCGGTCACAGTTTTTCCCTATACGGACCTCCCAGCCGGTAAATAACATATATTTATAGATGCAAGTTAAGAATTAGGTTCGAGCTTGAGTTTGTAAGCTGAACTTGTTCTTAAAGTTTGGACAAATCCGAGCTTTCAGTGTACAAATGTATGAAGCCATGGGGTTGTTCTTACAAAAAGCTTATAATTCATCGTTGAAGAAGAAGAATTAGTTACATGAAAATGCTGTCTTTAGCCAGTTATTAGTATTTTTGTAAAATAGTGCTAAGCTTCAACCATAAAATCCAAGTAAATCAGCGTATTCGTTTTGTATTGAAAAATTCGGTGAAAGTTAATACAACAACAGTAGTAGTAGTTTATTTATTAGTACTTCGTAAAACAGTTTGTTTACATCAGTGGGAATCCTATAAGTAATATATATAACGAAAAATAAATTTTACAACATTGTAGCTACTAATATAACCATTTGTAAGTACATAGTTACAGTGAACCTTCATACACTAATGTCACAATGATAATTTTGAATGTACACTGAAATGTGTAGCTTTCTATGATATAATAGATGAAACTTACAGTGTATTAATTAAATATCGAACAATCATTTTATGAAAGGAATTAATAATAGAAAAGATTCTTATAATCTAGTTTACTAAACTTTGCATTTTCATTTACTGAAAATATCGCTAACAAAAGCTTGTCGTCGTTGTGAAAGAAAGATTTCACAGCACACAAATGAATATTGGTTTTCCTCAACAATGACATTGCATTCACATATGTTACCTATTCATATTCTATATTTTTTTTCTCGTATATTTTCCCCGTTTCTCGTTTATTCGTATTTTTTATCGGTCTTGTTCAATGGGAAATTTGTGTACTGATGTTCTTATCTGTGTTACATCTTGATCATCTCTTACATTATCTACATACTTTTCACAACCATAACTGCATTTGATACTAGGATATTACTCTAATTTTGATTTCTTTTTTCTGGAACTATTTATTGCCTAATAAATAAAACTTTGTAAATGCTTTCTGAGACAATCCATGTTTTATTTTTCCCAGTTATAGACGACGTCAGCAAGGTGTTGGTAGTCTAAACCAACAAACCTCAGGTATCTGAACCACGACATCGTCCCATTAATTAATAGTTAGAAATTTTGAGGTTTTCAGAGCATTCATAAGCAATTCATTGTCATTATGATCACTAAGTGAGCAAAAAAGATACTTAACTATTGGTGACAATATTTCAATGTGTATGGGAAATCTTCCTAATTCTTGCGGCCGAATTTGTAGCTTCAGTTGCGTTAACACGTATAGATTAATTATATACTTTATTATTTGTAGTTTTTTGCATACAAGATTATCTGGTCATGAAATAACCTCTCTTCAAATAGCTGAAATAAAACTGGCGTTTTTGAAGTACTGCATGCATATTTCACATAACTAACGAGTCAAACCATTCAAGGAAAAGTCGCACATGAGTTCCTTTATGCGAAATAAAATATAAATCTACACGCAAAACAAGGTCCTTGCCCTTAAAATTTAAAGCTTTCTGCATATTTTAGAGGATGCTAGACACATGTACAACCTAGACATGTACTAGATGTGGTCAATTCAACTGTATTCTGGCTGATGTATTAGGCACCATCAGTTTTGTTTGAAAGATTAACCTAAAGTTTCAACTTATTCTTATACTTGGGTAAGATTTTTTGGCGTTGCTGTAAACCATTCACTTATAGATATCAGTAAAAATTTGTTAGCGTACAAAAAAAATATTTTGATTCATATAATGGAATAGAATCACAAGTTCAATCTAATAGATTTTGCTTTACACCAGCAGTTGATAACAAGCACCCTGTTAAAATATCCCAACAAAAAACACAAATAAAGTCGTTTTATTTAAACAGGTTTAATGGGACATGTTTGCAAGGCTCTAGAACAACGTTTTGTTCAGGACGAAGCCTAAGATGGTCGTTGAGACTAATGGAATCACAACAAAATCCTTTTAGGTTAATGTTGATTCATTTTCCCTAATTTCAAACAAATGGAAAATAACGATTCATAGAAACGAAAAATGTTATCAAAAATGATTTTGAATGGTAGACAAGTAGAGCTGTACCAAGCAAGAGCATAATAAACAGCAAATAAAGCTGCATATATACTGCATATATGCACTAGCTGGGGCATTGTGCATGTCCTCTGTTAATTGCCAGCGTGTTTGCGGGAAATTTCATAAATAATGTTGCAAGTAAATAAGCGTCATAAACCAGCATTATCAATTAACTAAATCAATATCACATGTCTTTCACCTACTCCATCATAAAGTGTTCCATTCAGTAAACGATGATTCTAAACATAAAGATCAACATACTAGTTAATGCTTTCCAGCAGGTGGTTACATATAATTGCAAGACTTTTGTTCAAAAGAAAACAAAACGACAACCTACATTCAGGAAGAGAGCAATAAATCCAAGCCTTTGGTAATATTCCAACATATTTCCTGGCAAAGCAACCCAGACGTTCTTCATCACAATGTTGTTGATACTGCTATTATGCCTTGCGGGGAGTGCGTTCTCAGGTAACTACAAGAATCCTTCTTTATAACAGTAAGACTAGACCTTCTATAGCTAGACTGAAGTATTTTTAAAAACCTTTTCATTTTATCATTTCAGGTTTTATAATCAGATCTATTTTATTTTGCAATGTACGTGTTAAGTTTTATATATACTTTTTATGCACTCATTCTCTACTGTTACCTCCATTTTCTTATTACTCAACTCTGGGGTCACATTATCGTTTTCTGCGGTGATTTGAGAAAAAATATGCAATTTGCTCTTTAGGTCACTTATTCACGCAGAAACATGAAAAATTGAAAAATAGTTGGTATTTGTACATTTAATGATACAAGCCCGAGCAAAGAATTATAAAAAAAATGCACACAAACTTCGTGATTGTAGAGCGGTGCCGCTCATTTAAAGTAAAATAAACTGGATAAGTCTATGTTTTGATAGTGACTTTATCTAACATTTGCAATTACTTAACTGGGCCATGGATTTCAACTCGCGTCTTACAAAGTGATTAGGTTAACTAATGCTACTCTTTCCCTTTAAGTCGAATGAGTTTTTACTATTGTTGCAGCTGTTAGAATAAAAGGTCTGAAATGCTTTCTTCATCAATAATTTTTTGCTTTTTATATAGATTTCCGCTGCAGTTTTGATCAGGGAAAGTGTGGCTTTCGAAGCCCCAGTTGGAGTTTCCTCAAATTTCAGAGAAGATCCGGTGCAACACCTTCAGCCGGCACTGGCCCTAATGCCGATCACACGACAGGGTCAGGTGAGATCGCCTTCACTTCTACTTGATAGGAGCCCTGGGGGGAGGGGATGTCAAATACACCTTATATTGGAATGAATTGCCCTGGGTAGTGGGAAGGGAGCAGATGAGTACACCTTCTACTGTTGGAGAGTCCATTCAGATAGGTCATGCAGGTACGTTTGTTATCGGTAGAGGAACAGGGTTAGGAATTAAGTAAAGGAATCGGTGCTGATCACACAGTAAGGTAGGGTGATTAAGACAGTTCTATCAAACAGAGTTCTCAGCTAAAGGATCCATCCATTGGAAATTATGTTTATAATGATCTTGTTGATACATCCACTGGAAATATGTTTTTAACGATCTTGTTGATCCATATCATGTTTTTGCTCAGGAGTTAATTATAAGTTTCATCTTTAATTTTGTACGTTGTAATGTTAGAAAGAGAAATAATTTTTCACTTACCAACTGTGAACTGTTGCTCTGTCATTCAGCCACGTTTAAATCATGTAGCATCGTTTTTACAACACAGGTCACTATATGTACATGGAGGCTACCAAGTCAGGGGCGTACGAATGGGACATGGCAAGTTTGGTGAAGAAGAACCTGAAGTTTACTGGTAGCACTTGCGTTACCTTTTGGTATCACATGTATGGTGTCGACATTGGTTCTCTCGAGGTGTATGTTGGTGATAATTATAAGCCCTATTTCTCAAAATCAGGCGACAATGGAAATCAATGGAAGAAAGCATACCTCCCCATTGCTGAAAGTGGTATATTCAGCGTAAGCATCCACTTTTTGTCTCATTGAAATATTTACTTTTTTTTTTTGTGAAACATTATATATGTTTTGTGTGAAAATAATGAAAATACGGGACAAGCTAAAATGAAAATTAACTGAACTTTTGTATAGCTTCTACAATAGCTAGTACCGTATTACCTAATTTGTATATTAGATATAATTCAAAATTAAGAGCTGTTATAACTTCGTTCACTCCAGCTCTGGCTTGACAAACTATTCAAACTACTACTCAAACTATTTCCATTAAACTTGCCACAGAAACGATGTTGTTGTAGTAGCCATGCATTCAGGTTTTGTTTATAGACATCTGAAGTGGCACCAGCTGCAAAAGTTTATTTTACATATCAAGTAAATTTCGGTATGTTTACATTAGACGTTTTTGATTACCACGATGGTAATTGGTAGCCGATATGTGGAAAATAAATGACAAAAGCTAACATTATACGAAAGGTGTTGTTTAACAAACACCGGAACGTCCTCTCTCTGAAATCGTAAGGAAATTGTTAAGGTAGGAAAAATATATTAAATCTTTTTCCTTTTTCCTTTTTTACAACAGCTTTACTTTGAGGCATATCGCGGTCCAGGCGACAAGTCGGATATCGCCATTGATGATGTCCACGTCGGGCAATGCACAGGAGGTGGAACTCCACAACCACCAATCACGACCCCTCCCCCTCCTACCAACGCACCTACACCTGCCCCACCAACCAATGGTCCGACACCCCCTCCCCCCACGGGCACCGTTGCTCCTCCTCCGCCAGGTAAGAGAGTCGCTTTCTATTCGAGCAGTTCTACTATGTCGCGCTATCTACAATCGGTTGAATGTTCAATTAAACATCTAAAGGATAATTTATCATTTAACACTTTGGGGCACGATTCTTCTTGAGTAACACAAAAATATTATTTCGACTGCTCTCTCCCACGAAAAGACGTTTTCAAATAAATATGAGTCAGTTTTCTTGGCAATCAGTGTAATTGTTAATTAAGTTTTACTTATCAATTTTTACT
Organism: Umimayanthus kanabou; assembly: GCA_025403525.1. Lineage (NCBI taxonomy): Eukaryota > Metazoa > Cnidaria > Anthozoa > Zoantharia > Parazoanthidae > Umimayanthus > Umimayanthus kanabou. The sequence continues at coordinate 5,132 of JAOBYH010197973.1, read as the reverse complement.
AATTTTATACAATTTACATAACAATAATAATAATTACAATAATAATAATAATAGTGATAATAATAATAATATTAATAATAATAAAATAATATTAATAATAATAATAAAATAATGATAATAATAATAATAATAATAATAACAGTAGTAATAAGGGACGGACTATTGCTTATTGTGAAGGGGGAAGTGGAGTGAAATTATTATTATTATTAAGTGGAGTGAAATATCTGGGGGGAAAATTTCACGTTCAACACTAATAAAATAACAATAGAAGCCATGCACGAACGCTTGAGAGGTGGGGAGGGGGGGGGTGGTCAATCGGACCAACCCTCTACTTTCGACGCAATTCATCCAATTGACATGATATTTTGTACATCTATAATGAGCTTCCTTTGTACTTTCAATTAAGCGTAACCGCGTGGTGTTTAATTGGCTTCCATGGCAACCATTGTTACATAAATTATGTCACAAGTGGCCGCCTTCTTGGATTTTTAAGTTTTCAGATTTTATTCAAATTTAAATTATAGTACTTTAAAATGATGAGAAAACAGCACTTAGCGATTGAAATCTACAAAATAGTTAGAATCCATTGTAAAGTTGTCAGTATTTTGTCAGTTTTTTTAGGGAAAAGTTGAATTTCGCAGCCAACGACAAATTGCGTGACTTATTATGATGACGTCATCAGTTTTGACGTCACCTATTTAGCGGTCAAAAGATGTGTTAACGAACAAAGAACAGTTGTACTAAAGCTTTTGACAATCGGTCAAGTAGCCAAAAATTATAACCCAAAAAAATTGAAGGGGGGTGGGTTGACCCCCCTCCTCAAGGCTTCTAGGGTTAAGCAAGAGGAACTTTATTTCAGTGTCTAAATTTACTATCAGTTACAAAGTCCCAATTGGCGACACTGAACAATCAATATTGAAGTTAAAGTGGTTTGAATTGTGTTTACATGCACACATACAATACTTATATTTTATTTATGTATTTTCTTATGTAATGAGCAGTTTATGTAATGAAAGATGCCATAGCGATAGAAATCAAAATCAAAGAGATTAATTCGATTCTTTACTCAGGGTCTTGTGGGGTGAAACCTGCTACCAGGATTGTGGGTGGGGCAGATGCCAAACCAGGTGACTGGCCCTGGCAAGCGGGGTTAATGTACAGAGCAGGTCAAAGTCCGTTTTGCGGCGGGACTCTCGTTCATCCCCAATGGATCGTCACCGCTACCCACTGCTTGGAGGGAGAGAATGCCAGCAACATAAAAATCAGGTTAAAAATTGAATACCGTAAATATTACCTTAAAGGAAGTAGATCATTTTACTTCTACGTTTCTCTCTGGCCTTTGCTTTAGTCTGGACTCCTATATATGTATATATAAATCATAAAATACTGTACCAACGCAATGTAGTTGTCGTAACATCTACGTACTGTAACAGTGTACAGGTGTTTTATGACCTCACAACCGGAACCTGTGTTGCTAGTTTATTTAAGAAAGATATTAAGAAGATTTACAAGACTTTCCTTTTTTTGTCTGGGTGAAAATTAAACAAGCTCCGACTGCATTGGGTTAAACAAACTTCCAATAGAATTCAACTTATATGACCAACTGTCAGTTGAAATTATCCCTTTTATGGACTGAACAAGCCACTAGTTTTGAGCAGGCTTCTCTACTCTTAACAACTCAACAATGGCATTGCCAAACAGTGTCGCAAAAATCTATATTACAGAGATTTATTAGTTTGCATGTCATTTTCAAGTTACAGACAATATTATCTTAATCTTATTGGAGAATAACATCGTTAGCACAAAGAAAGAAGGTTTAAAGGGCTGAAAAAAGAATGCATGAAAAATGTGTTTCCTGATGGTTATTTTTATTATTATTCCTTTAGGCTTGGGGGACATGAACGTACTTCATCCAACGCGAACTCACAAGATATAAATGCGGCAAAGATCATCCGACATCCCAGTTATGAAAAACCAATCACATCGGCGCATGACCTTTCACTTATCAAACTGGCTAGGCCTGCTGTCCTAAACGCCTACGTCAACCTGGCATGTCTCCCGGAATTCATTGCTGACCCTGCGGATGGCACCAATTGTTATATCACCGGTTGGGGGCGCTTGGCCTCAGGGGGGGATGTTCCTAAGGTCTTGCAGGCGGTATCTGTTCCTATTGTTAGCACAGCCAGGTGCAATAAGGCCTACCCGAAGGAGGTATGAGTTAAACGACAGTTTGTGCATCGTGCTAATTTAAGCGTTTTTCTTTTGAAAGTTAGGTGAACGATGGAGCTGTGTTCACTCGAAATGGAATACGAAATGGAAACACTAACGTGGTAACAGTTAAAGAAAGAGTACCGATAAGTGATTTGAAGTACTGTGAAAAAGTAAAGTAAAGTAAAGCTGTCTAGCTAGTCGCCGTAGTCAAAGTACAGAAGCAGCGCAGGTCACGAGATCGTACTGAAAGCATCTGGTGGCGAATCTGGTAGCCGCTATACAGTCCATACATGACCTCGGACCACAGCTCCAAACACCGTAATCATTATCCTGCTGTTTTCGATAAGTGTCTGAGTTATTTTAAATTCCCTGGATAAAATTTCAAGAGACTAGACTAACGACTTAATGTCCTTGTCCACGGACTGTTTGGCGAAAGAAGGTTGTCCAAAGTTCAACCCTGGTTGACTTTCAGAGATCTTACCAACTGCGCTAAACTCGCACACTATATCCCCGCTTTTTAATAAAAGCAACTGCAAAAGTGTTGCAGATGAGCATTATGAACACAACACATAGAGTGTCCGTCTATGTTGCAAAACCGTGTTTGTAATACCTTCATTAATTTGGAATCGATGACATATTTTAACCGTTTTCTTTTTAGTTATTTGTTAATATGTTCACTTTGTTGGTAGAACCTCTAAATATTATACACAGTCTAATTATTACGTATTATCTAATTATCGTATATACATCTTTTTCCTCTTCGACACAAATTATACCAACAAGTTTAATGTTGTAACCCAAAATAGCTTTCTTTTAAAAATATTTTTGAAACTGAATAACCTAATTCTTTCTTCACTTTAGATCCATGATTCTATGATTTGCGCTGGCCTCGATGCTGGGGGTAAAGATAGTTGCCAAGGAGACTCAGGGGGCCCACTGGTGTGTGAATCAGGGGGGAGGTTCTATCTCCACGGTGCCACCTCTTGGGGGTATGGATGTGCTGCACCTGGCAAGTTTGGTGTGTACGCACGCGTGAAATACCTGATGTCATGGATCAAGACTCAGATGTCCAAGAACTGAGACGAAGAACTTACAACAAGAGCCTTGTCATGAGAATAAAAAGTTCTTAATAATGAACAATTTGCGTGTTCTTTTCTTGGTAATTACAACAAAGGCAGTGAAAATATACAATATTATACAATGGATGTGATTTTTTTCAGACTGTTCAATTTGTAGATATGTTTCCATACATTAAGCAACTTGTCACTACACAACTTACCTTTGTTACATCTTATTATAGTTGATAGAGCGAACTGATTACAAAACTCAGCCAGTTTCTTTGTTATCTGCTTTTGTTTTCTATTAGATCTCTACATAAAATGTACTGAAATGCGTATGAACAACTAACCAGTAGAATTATTTATCCTCACACATTGAACAAACTAGTGTAAAGGGTCACGGTTTGTTCAACAAAAAAAACCCAGCTTTGTTCAATCTTTTTGAAGTTTGTCGTGCTGAACAGCCATTTAGCTCCATCAACTATGGTTTAATACACTCAGAACTAATAATTAACGATACATATACAATTCTAATGCAAAACAGAATTGTGTTTTCATTTAAGCCATTTGTAAAAAAATGTTTGCCCAAAATCCCCAAGATTTTTAAAAATACCTGACGTTACGATGGTTACAAGAGTAAAACAATGATATATAGTAATGGGTGTTGATCAACAAAGGAATGATATGCTATGTTTTTCGCCTGAGAGGTTTGGTGTATAGCTGACGTTTTGAGTGTTCGCCCTTCGTTGGAGCAGCAGGCTGCTGTTGATCAAAACCAATTTACAACTTACTCGCCAACGCAGAAAAAACAGTTTGTTTTCAAAACTAGTTTTCTTTTTAATCAATCTGACCTTAAAAAATATTATTTGAATGTATCATCCAAAAACAATTCACGGTTGTGAATTTGTTTGGCTTCCACATTTACATTAGTACGAATGTTACCCATTATGCAAAGCTTTTTTATTGCAAATTTTGCTAGCCTCAGCAAATCCCTTCATCTTTTTCAATTAGCAAACATAAAAAGCTAAAGAATTAAAATAATACCAACAAGAGCAACTTTACCCTAAGACTGTCAGGGGGGGAAGTTCGTTAAACGCTCCGCCGGCTTTTTTTTAACCTAACATTTTTACCCCTTGACCAATTGCCAAAAGCTTTTTCACAACTGTTTCTTGACAATGAACACATCTTTTGACTCTAATTAAGTGACGTCAGTGTTGATGTCGTCATCATACTGATTGACAGAAAATAGATTTTGCTGTCAAACTTTCGATTTTTTGTATAAAAATGATTAAAAATTTATAGTTATTCATATTCTTTTGATTATTTCGTAGTTTTGGCATATTATGAAATGTTGTTTTCTAACTATTTCAAACACAAAATCTCTCAATATTAAGTCCAAAAATCCAAAATCCAAATTGGCGGCCATTTCAGTGAGATTTTCTATTTGTTACCATGGCAACAGCGGCTAATTAAATTGTGATTGTTATTATGCAAATTAACTAGTGGGTCATACACTCATTGCATGCAAAAGAGCATGTGCTAATTGCGTTCGAGCGAAGCGAGAACGCATACTATTCTTGACTGGGCTACCTGTGGCAAATGTCGAAGCCGAGATGTTTTGAGGTTTTGGTTTCTGACTTTCATTTTGCCTCTCCGCAGAATTTCTCAGGGGCCTGACAGGCGCGAACAGCCTTTGTGCTGACAAACAAAATGAACCGAGCCGATGTGCTGATAAACAAAATAAACACAGCCGATGTGCTGACAAGCAAACAAACAAAATAAACTCGGCTGATATGCTGCCAATAAAAGTTAAAGAAACTAACTCGGATGTTCAAATGACAGATAATGGTAAATCGACCAAAG
>JAOBYH010197862.1:0-10274 GCA_025403525.1 Umimayanthus kanabou | reverse complement strand
AATAAATGTACTAACTGGTGAAGTTATAGTAGATTTTCATGTTTTAGCCAATGAGGTGAGCGCTTTAAACAATATCGAAATCAGCACCTTTTTGCATTCTTTGCCGTTGGCCTCTAGTTCTTACTCGGACCATTACTTAACTTCTTCCTACCGCAGTAACTTTTTAGTGTTACAACTGTCACAAATAATATGCGATGTAAGCGTTGTTATTACGGTTATTATTGTCACTATCATTATCATATTCAGTATCATGATTATGATTATGAATGTGAATATGATTATGGTTATGGTTACGATTACGATTTTGACTATGATTATGGTTATGAATATGATTATGATTGGAACACTTTAAATACATTCAAAGCTTTGCCAACCCTGGAATGTCTATTAGCGAACATTATGTCACACATTATTGATGTTCTTGATTATTATTATCATTAACTAATTAGTTTTGTGTCTACAGAAATTGCGCCTTCGGAAAGCACTACAGTTGCCACATCAGTTCTTAAACCCGACACTGATGTGATCTTTATGTTGGACGCATCAAAGAACGTGAGCCCAGAGGATTACGTCAGGCAGAAAGAGTTCGTCAAGTCCATGGTAAGAGTGTTCCATATTAGGGCAGTTGAGCCCTTCATCCGGGGTCCACGCGCGTGTGTCATTATTTATAGTAGCAATGCTTATCTGATCTTTGACTTTACGGAGTATGCTACGATCGAGGATTTCGAAACAAAACTGGATTCTGCGGTTCTGCTTAGAAATTCGTGGCAGGTGGCGAAAGCTCTTCACCTTAGCTTCAAAATGTTCTCCATGGCGAGTACGTCACGCAAGATGGTCGCAGTTCTTGTAACAGCTGGCCACTGTGATGAAGAAAGTTCTGTTGATGAAGAATCCTTGGACGCTTCAACTCAAGGGCTCCGAGACCTGCGTGCAAAAACTTACATTATTGCAATTGGAGATGTAAGCAAGAGCAGAAAGCTGGAACCGCTAGTCGCCAGTCCAGAAGACATATTTGTGGTTTCTTCTACAGCTGAACTAAAGTCTGCTGTAAGCCCCTTAGTTGAACACATCAGAGAAACGTACGGTAAGTTAACATTAGTTGGGGGACCTATTTCTGAGAGAGTCCATTTAAATGGATTTTCATTATAAATTATAATATATTTTTTATAATGATAATTACATTGTAGTATAAGGAAATTGAATTAAGTACAATTGAATGTACAATTGGTTGAAAATGGATACCACAGTTTACCACGATACATCAGCCCTTCTATGAATTGGAAACAAAGAAGTTTTAAAGGCCCGTTTACACTAGCAGCAATTAAAGCTTGTTTGATTCCAATTCATAGAAGGGCTGATGTATCGTGGTAAACTGTGGTTGAAAAAAACTGGGTAGGCGTAAATTGGGACAGAGATGCGTCAGACAGACTTCTAATAAATTATATTATATTTGAGAATTTCTACCTTTTTGTTTCTAAATTTAAGTTTCATTTGTTGAAGTTTATTTCGTCTGCAGCACTTCACTTTCCAAAGACCGAAGAAACAATACAAATACTGATTGGCTGGAGTAACAATTGATTAGTGTGGCGAAATAGTTTTGTCAAAATGGCTTCTCGTCGTTATTTCATGATAATAGCCTCGTAGCATTTGAAATGCAAAAATTCTTAGACAATCATTTCGGTGCATAAGATATCTTTGTATCATGTACTATGAGGCTGTTAACCATTGTACTTCACCCGGAAATTTTATTTCTGGGGATTTGAGGTTTTTTATGGTTTGATTTTATGCAAGATGTCGGACCTCTTTGTTCGTGTCTGCTGCCTTGCAATTCATTTCCCTCTAGGAAAACTCCAGCCTGAACTTTATAGACTTTGGGTTCTGTGTGCATAAATAGCACATTTGTGTAAAATGTATATAGCAGATCGTTATAGGATAAAATCTCTACTCATTTTTAGATGTAGCTGTTCAGCACACCATTCCCATGGATATTACATTTCTGGCTGACGCCTCGTCCGAAGTATCTCCTGAAGAATTTCAACTACAATTAAAGCTAATAAAAGTGTTGGTCGAAAGGATAATCGCTGCTCATGAAGAGATACGCATTTCTGTAATTTCCTACGGAGCGGACGCTAAAGTCTCAGTTACATTGGACCAAAGTGGAACTCTTAAAGATTTTATCAGAAGTACAGAAAATTCGCAGTTTGTTGGAGGAGATAGGAGGATTGACATTGCATTGCATACAGCGCAGCAAGAGTTCCAATCTGTTGAGATATCTTCGCCCAAGAAAGCGATAGTCGTTCTTACCAGTGGTGAGCAGGTTGCTGGAGCCTTACCTCTGTCTCAAGCCGTGGAATCCCTTAGGTACCTGGGGGTTAAACTCTACGCGGTCGTCATTGGAATGGCTCGGGATTATGACGAACTGAGTTTGGTGGTAGCAAAAGGGAACATATATCGTGTACCGTCCTTCCCAGCTCTATCAACCATTTCAGAACAGCTTGAAACTGATATTACATCTGAAGGTAAGGTTAAAGCAGGTGAAACAGACAAGCGCTAAGCAGCAGTCATTGATAAGCTCACATTTGAAAGAGATAAAAAAAATGCTTGTTAATGTTATGCAAAATTGGTGGAAATGTCGACAATAGACCAGTTTCCTATTCCCAGTTGCCGCTGATTACAATGACTATAGACTTGTTTTTGCAGTGTTAGCCTCGACTTGATATTAAATATTCGTAAATTCCAACGTGGATACGAGCTATTCACAACTCTGTGCATTGTTGGAGATTCAGATCTCGCCAGAATTTACGTAAATTCAACACCAAGTTGAGGTTAGCCCTGTAGAAATGAATTTTTTGTCACTGTAATCAGCGGCAACCTGGAATAGGAAACTGGTCTAATGCAATGCGACTAACCCCATGACTGTGCAGAAATCAAAGACCAATTTTACTCTGAGGACACTCAAACTACCCTAAATCACTGGAGTCACTTAAATGACCGTGTGTATACGGTACGAGTGGTCCGGGAGTGCTCCCGGGCTTTACCCTGTTAGGTCACTCGCAAGAGGTAATCTCAGAATACTCCGAGGTCACCTGATGTGCGACTTACTCGTAAGTACTCCTGTTGTGGTAACTGACGATTTCTTGTATTCTTGGAATTGTTAAAATTCTTTGAGAAGAAATGCTCCAAACAAACAACACTATAAAACAAAAACATTGTAGATAGTTAATAAATATAAATAACGTGGGCTCGCACCCAGTTTCAAACACTTGCAAAAAAAGAGTGGAACACTACGTACAGACATACGTTGTTATGGTCAGCCATTCTGTTGCAAGCGTATTCCTTTCCGCTGCGATGACAACGAGTTACCTCGAATAGCTCTGGTCACGCCAGTGTGAACACAAGCCGAGGTACATTGAGTATTCTTGAGTAATAAAAAGTGCTCGTGTAACCGGGGCTTGGGAACGTCCCCTGGACATACCGAGATAACCTGTGCAAATGTAAATGGGTTCTTTCAAAAATTCACTGATGTTTTGTCTAAGATCCTGCATGATTTGTCCCTCAAATTATACGATAAATACAAGCAGGTAAAAAAACAACATATTAAGAAACTCCTCCTCCTTCTTTAAAGAAATTAATTCAAGAAAAACGACCAATAGAAATTGAAAATTGCCAAATTTCTGGTGCTGAAAATCTGTTTACAGTAATGGGGAGTTTTAGCGCAACAGATGCCTATTATTTAAGCAATGTTATACAATTATTTGCGCTTCCTTGTTTTTTAAATAGCACACTCTAACACAATGTAGTAATCTTTTGTTCTGTTCTTTTGTTTCAGTTCCTAAAATAAAACCAAGGTTAAGAACAACAACCACTCCAGTTGTTCAAGTGAAGCAAACGCCAGTTACAAGTGGAAATCCTCCCACAGAATCTTCTCCCTCACCGGTAACTCAGGATATATATAGCAAACCAGATATGGCAACACCATTTGCCAGTGCTACCAGTGGAACAACTACAATGGTTTTGGACAAAACTGTTACAAAAACAGATAAAAGCGCCACGTTTATGAAAACAACGCAACTGCTGCCAAAAGGAGAGCCGTTTTCTGAACGCTTTACAACCATATCAACAACTAGTACAACAAGACATGTTACGGATGCTGCAACTCGTGCGAGTGTAGATCCCATTTTTATCAAAATTACCACAAAGTCTTCAAGAAAACCTTCAGAAAAAAAGAAAACATTCCAAATGTTTCAGGTAACTCATTCTCCAGCAAGCACTCGACTTCAGACAAAAAGACCTTATTCCACCAAAGAAACCTCACTCACTGTAAAGCCATCTACACATACTGCTTCACGTGGTGCTGCATATGGTATTACTACACGTGGTCTTACATATGGTTCTACTACACATGTTACTACTGCACATGGTACTACTGCACATGGTACTACTGCATATGGTACTACTACACATGGTACTACTGCATATGGTCCTACAAATGGTGCTACGCATAGTGCTACAGAACGTGTACTAAAGACGCAATCAGTGTTACGTTCTGTGCCTTCGTACACGGAGCTAAGTACCCCGCAAAAAAACCCTTTTTATCCTTCCACAACGACGTTTATGCAAACCAAGAGTGACACGAAACCTCCTGACTCTACCCCATTTACGACAAAACCCATTACCTCACAAACGTTAATAATTTACTCCGCTACAAAAACGTTTTCAACTTTGCATAGAAGAAGTACCAGATCTCTTGAGGAAAATAAAACGCCAATCCCTACGACCACTGTAGCACCCACTAGCCTCTCACACCAAAAGGAAAGCACTAAAACATATCAGACCTTCCCGATAGTTCAAGAACAGATCTCGACTTCGCCTGTGGATACAAAAAGGACAACAATAAAAAGCACCGCAACAACAACGACAGTTTCATCAATGATGGTCAATGTTCTTCCTACTGGTAAAAAACCAACAGCAACTCCGGCCGGTAAGCCACCTTTAAGCTAGTCACATTTTAATACTTGCGCTTTTTGTTCCTGTCATTTTTGCGTTTATCTTTGCGCAATTTGAAAAGCAAAATGGAAGTTTACGGTCATAATACGCGAGACATTAGGAAACTTACGAAACCAGGACAATTATGGCTGCAACAAGAACCTCCAAAACTATACTTTATTTTCTTATTATTTGTTTCATGCACTGTTCAGTCGTTTTGTAATTGATTCTTATGTGATGGAGTGTGAGAGGTAGGCAACAAAGACTGCAAATAAGACCAAAAAATAGCTGATGGATTTATGCTTAAAGTATACGTCTTCACGAACCCAAGCATCGTATCTCTAAACATAATGGTGAAAAAAAAAAGCCAGCTGTGTGCATGTTAACCTGCAGCTATAAAATGTGTGTTGTTATTTGGACTATTGCTTTTTGCTGTTCTAGTCGACATCGCTTTCCTGGTTTCATAAGCTCCCTAATGATAAAAAAAAATTAAAGCATGTAGCGCAGTAATACAGACAGAATGGAAAACGGTCTTCTCGCTTTTCCTGGACATAAATGATTTGTTAAGTTACCAACATGGCAGAAAATATCCATTTCGGTCAACGACAAAGATATCAAGTGTTAAAAAATTCTGATAGAAGTTAATACAAGAGAAAGATATCTTGGTCAGCGAAAACAAATACTCTCCTTTATTTTTTTCAGTTGTTCTATGCTAATCGATTTATGTTTATCGTAAGTTTAGGGCTGTGATAGCAAAATTAATACAAAAACTTTGGCACATCATTATCAATATACAAGTAAACCACAAAAACGCGTGTTTGCCGTTTTTCCGCTCTGTTCTATAGACATTACCTAAGCGTTAAATTACATTACTTATGGACTGTCCGGCTTTGCATTCTCTTCAAATATCTAGATTGTAATAGCTCTTTTCCAAAACTTTGGCATCACACAGGGAGTATCACATTAGTTTTTGTAACTAAAGCAACCCATTGGAAGGTATGCTCTACACTGGTTAATCGTTAATGCAACTTGAAACCGTGTCACAGCGCTTTTGGTAGTACTGAGCGTTATTTATAAAAATATGCAAAAATCTTTAAATTCGCTTGATTCTGTAAACGACATAATCTATACAGCGGTAAACCGAGGAACTCCGCTGATTACCAACATAGAATTTTTGTGTTTATTCTTAACTGACTCAACTGTTGATAGAGTGTCTGCGTTTCATTTGTTGGATATTTGAGCGGTGCAGTTGTTCTAAATATAGACTGCATGCACTCTTTAGGTGTGCCAGCATGCTCTGCGACTATGGATATTGCTTTCCTTATTGATGCCTCAGGAAGTGTTGGCGACGCGAATTTCAACAAAGAAAAACAGTTCGTAGAAACCATCTTAAGAAAGTTAAATATGAAGCCTCCCTGGACTCGCGCCGCAGTTATTGTGTATAGTGACCTGGCACATGTCGCGATGAAGTTTGGTCAGTGTCTAACTTCTAAGGATTTCAACGAAGTCCTTGATCGTATACATTATGTTGGCCGAACTACTCGAATCGACAAAGCTCTGTGTGTAGCAAACACTGAATTATTCAGCAGAAAAGGTGGGATGCGGCCTTATGTAGCTAAAGCAATAGTTCTGGTAACCGATGGTCGACAAAGTCCAGTGCCAGGTGCTTTGCCCCTGAACGAAGCGGTAATGCCGTTAAGGAAGAAGGGAGTAAACTTGCTGGCGGTTGGTGTCGGTGGGGGAATCAGTGTGTCGGAACTGGAAAAAATTATCAGCCGAGGTTCAGATCTCATTACGGTAGATGACTTTGACAAATTGCTAACTGCAACAAACAAAGTTACTGAAAATATTTGCAAGGTTGCAGGTAAGACGATAAACTATTCCTTTGGGATAAAACACAAAATAGTGTGTTGGGAGAATGGGCCTCTCAAACCCAAGTAACGGTAATATGTTATTCAGTCAGAGCAACTTTCTGAGAAATCCATCCTAGTATCAACAGCATAGAGCCATGGCGGTGTGAAACACAAGAGGCTTGCCACAAAATCGCGGGAGCACCACCGTGCAAAGTTAATACTTGAACTCAGTTTGAAACTATATGGAGCCGAGGATACGTCAAAGTTAAGGTGTCTTGTAGATGATGAAACGGATTTGTTCTAGATAAATATGAAGATTACCTAAGAGCTAAAAGCAATGATACATTTGTTTGGCAATTCATGAGTCAGAATCCTCAATCAGTACTTGAGATTTTCCATTAACAAAGGCAATCAATATTCTTCCGAAATGTCAATTTATCTCATATTCCAGTAGTTCTACACAATTAGGGAAACACCTAGTAACATCGGATCAAAATATAAACATCTGTTAATATTCTTTTAGCTATTTCTCCGGAAAACCTAATCAGAGTTCGCCATTTCTGGAAAGTTCTGATAGAAGTTATAGAATTTATATTTTTGCTTTGGATGAAACTTTAATATGAACTACTGTTTTAGTTTTATGAGAATGATTTATAAATACACATGCATCCCAAAGATTAAAACTTACATACTCGTCCATTTTCCGTTCTTGGTTTTTATTATCGGCACTAAGGTCTTCAAATAATCGCTGCCGAATCATTAATGCGAAGAACAAAAAATACTTTATTACACCATTGATAGTGAATTTATGTATAGCTATTAATTTTTTTAGAAATTTATTATTTGTTGAGATTCCTATAAACATGCTGTCTCTGTTTGGACTTGTAGAGTTCAGAAGATGCACCAAGAAGTTGGATATCGCCATCCTCGTAGACTCTTCTGGAAGTATAGGAAAGGAGAACTACAGCAAGCAAAAAGAGTTTGTAAAAGCTGTAACACGTACTTTCAGGCTCTCCAGAAAGAGGGCCAGAGTTGGTGTTATCGTCTACAGTGACCAAGCGGTTATAGCTAAAAGGTTTAACAAATACTTCAGTCAAGAATCTCTTTCTCGAATAGTTGATACTTTGCCATACAGGAAAGGAACTGGAAGGATCGACAGAGCATTAAAACTTGCTTCTGAAGACTTGCTATCAACTAGTGGCGGTGCACGAATCGGGGCTCATAAAGTTGTAGTCGTAATAACTGACGGGCATCAAACCACCTCACATGACGCTGTTCTACTCAAAGAGGCTGCTGACCAGTTACTGTCTACCGGCGCACGTATATATGTCGTCGGTGTCGGTATTGGTGATGAAGTGAAAGAAAATGAACTTCAAAATATAGTCGAGAGAAAACGGGATATTCTAATCACAAAGTCATTTGATGATCTTCCAATGCAGGTTCTTAAATTGGCCAGGCTTTCTTGTCATGTGGAAGGTATGTTAGTTTCAGGGTTACAGTGGATAACTAAATTCTACAGTGCAGAAGAATACTAGGTTTTCTTTGTAGGCGAAATTAACTTCATGCTGTTATGCCATTCTATTTTCATCTCCAGGTGGTGTTGGCGACTACTTCACTCGCTAGATCTTGACGAAATTGAATGAAGTGCAGATAAAAAGAAAATACTGTTAGAGTCGAAAAACCACATTTAAAATCAAATACTTCACTTTTATCACGTAATCGATGAATTGATCAAACAAAATCATTGGCCAAAAATGGTGACCTAACATCTTGTAACTAAGCAGTGGTTTAAACAATAGTGTGTAACAAAAGTACGTTGGGATCTTAAGAAAAATTTTAGAAGGTTCATTCAGGTATACCCAAGCACCTCGATGTCATGCATTTGAAAGCAATGAAGAATTTGATTGGCTTAATATCGATTGATTTACTCTGAAATAGCAGAGCCAGGTGAAAGCGTTTGAGTCGACGGTTTGATGGCCAAATGAATTTTTATCATTCACTGACACTGCTCATAATCTTATCAAAGCATAACCATGAGCTGTGGGAGACATTGTACTCATTTATAATTTTATTAATATATGAGTACAATGTCTCCCACAGCTCATGGCATAACAATAAGTAATTGTATAGAACCACTATCTGTCTTGATGTCATTTCTGAACAATAGGATAGTTGCATGATGGCATCCTATACTACAACTACCAAAATGCTCTGCCCACTTTCGTTTGTAAGATAATTAGTGCCCATTATATTGCTCTACTATCCTCAGGAAGGAACAAAAATTTGAAGAGAAAGAAAGAAAGAAAATTCATAGAGCATTCTGATAGTTGTAGTAAGTTGACGTCATCACGCAAATGTTCTATCCTGTAGCCATTTAATAAAAACACACAGTAATGATAAAAGCAAACGTTTTCGCTCTACGTGAGTATGACCTGAAGATGCCTGTTTTAATGCCTCATTTTAAATAATTATATCATGATGGAGAATTCTATTTTAAAGTCATTTAATAACAATGTAACTAGTAGAGTAAATCTGAAAACTGGTTATTTATGATCGAACTGGTTACTATACCTCTGTGACGTGTAGAACCACTAAACTATTAGGAAGACATAAATGGTTGGGAAAATCTGAAGAAAAAATAAAATGGTTACCTTTTCAGCTCTACGTCTTACCAAAGCCGAAGTGGTTTGTTCTTTCATTTATTTCAATACATATTCATCTTTAGATATCGAGCCTTGTGACAACGTTCTCGACATTGGCGTTGTTGTTGCCTCATCCGTCAGTACGTTACCACCAGACTTCAAAGGGGTTAAAGCCTTTGTCAAAGCTGTTGCTGAATCGTTTCAGTTTAGCTCTACCAGCACTCGCCTAGCTCTGATGCTTTATGGCGCCGTTCCACATTTGGTTATCCATTTAACAAATGTACTTAACACTAAAAGGTAAGTTGGTTATCAAAGGTTCTAGGACGTACGTGGCGGATACCAAAAAGTTAAGTTAAGTTAAATGTACCTTTTCGTTTTCTTTCTGTCTCCGCTGGTTTCTATAGTTTTTGGTTCTACTTGAAATACTGGTAGGAATAACATACTTTAGCCTTATAGCTAAGCTTACAGTGAGACAATTTATAGTTGACATTAAAGTTTTCAACAAAACCCAAATCTTGCACTTTCATTCCGTGCAGTACATTGTGATGTGTAACTTTGCCTTTTGTCTTACAAGCATGGTACATTCACAGTCCTTCATGCAAAACAAAAAAAACCCGAATGAGTTATACAAGGAAGAAAAGGGTAAATGGGAAGTTAGAATTTCAGCAGCCGTCCTGGTTGCTTAAACACGAGGTTCCGGTATAAAAGGCCAAGCTCCTCCTCTTTTCACGCCTCAAAGCTCCTAATTTAAAATTAAAATTTTGCAACCACGACAAACTTGGCGTGTGTATGA
>JAOBYH010197751.1:0-10275 GCA_025403525.1 Umimayanthus kanabou | reverse complement strand
TTCCTTTGCAGCCGATTTGGATCTAGTTGTTACTCGGCTTCCCTGTACAGAGGCAGCCATTTCGTAGTTCACTGTTCACGGTGTTCAAGATACAGAGAGATGAAATGAGGAATAAAATCCGATCTTGTGCCGTTTCAAACTCAGTATTAATAGGGTTGGATGAGATATTCAGTAGAACTAATAAATAGATATATATATATCGAAATATCAGTTGAAAAATTTAACTCAAAGACGCGTTTTGGATAAAATTGTACGGAACTCTCTCAAGAGCGTCCCGGGGAGCGTCCACTCACCACAAGATTATGCTAATCACCTCAAGTTTAATAGACAAGTACTGTTACTTCTTTTTTTGTGTGTTTTATATTTTTATTTTTTGGGTTGTTTTTTTTCGCAGTTTGGCGCAGTTATGTATCAAAACAACAAAACAGTTATTCTCCTCACCTGAAGACAGGGTGTCTTGGGTCTGTCTAAAGGTGTCAGTCTCACGCTTGGATTCCTGAGGAAAACAGATGAAAATTATGTCAGGTTACAATTGCTCTTTTTAAATCCAAACCAAAGGTATCATCTACAGCAAGATACGAAGAGCAGTGAACTTTGCCGTTTAGAAAAGAAAACGAACTGGGCGGTGTAGTGAGGGTCTGTACACAAGCAAATACAGCTTGAGCGATTCATTCACCTTTCCACGTGACAATACCCTGTAATGACTAAAAAGCATCATCTTTACTATTACATGCATCCATAGTCATTTTCCGTTTGTCCGGTCTGGCCGGCCGAAAAGAAATTAATTGTTTTTGGCCAGTTTAAATGGAAAGGTCCAAGGCGCGCGCGTACATTTTTCCCGCCACAACTCTCCAAATTCCCGTGCTTTGGCCGACCGGAACGGGAGAACTGAGCGGTTCTGATCCAGGAGCAGGGCCATTCTGGACAGAACCAGTTCTGAGAACTCGAGCGTTCCATTTAGGAACCGACTGGTCGGCCCGGCCAGACCGGACAAATGGAAAGCGACCTATAACTTACACGGCTGGGGTAAGAGATAGTCTACTTGCACTACCTTTCATTCGCTCATAACCTGCATTTTACAGCAACATCGTTCAGAGTACCCAGTGAATGAAGGCACTCTCCTGCACCTACGTTTCTTTTGTTCACTGTTTACTCACCTCTTAGTTCCTCTGGCAGAGGAATATCTGTGCATCTGATTCTCGGAGTTTCTGTGGACCATCTTTGCTGTTCGTGATGCCATAACGCTACTGGAACCCGGACGAGTTTGGTACTAAAGACAGTTCAAGGTTTAGTTTGTTGCAGGGTAAGGTATGTGTGTGGCTTAGCAAACGTCCCTCCCATAAGTTCTCAGCCTTAATCATCCACCCGATCCCTTGGTTCTTCTACAAGTCACGTCTATTTACAGTAACTTACTGTCAAATAGAGGAAGGGGGTTGACATGACAGAATACAGTGTGTACACCAGAACCGGGGGTAAATTGTAAATATTCATAATAATAATAATAATAACCTTTATTTTAGTGTCTAAGTCACTTAGCATTTTAGAAACCAGTTGATTGGGACAGTGTACTAAAACTTTAGAGGCCACACTTGACTTAGCACGGGTCAGTTGTCCCTTAGCAAATACGAGTTTCAGACAATAGCCATTATTAACTCAAGGAACGTAGAAACAGGGACAGTAAGGAAAGAGGGCGACTGGACAGAACTAGAGGGTGAAGAGGCAACACTGCAATTTTGTGTGACGGAATCTGTTTTTACATTTTAACCTCAAGATTAGAATGACAACATGGTGGGAACATGGAAGGACACACGAGCTTTCTTATAAGAACTAAAATATACTTAAAATTCCCTCTGAGGACTGAACTGTTTGATAATCATTCTTGAAAGCCAAGACACTGTCGCTTGAATAAAGGTGTGGAGACAGCGATACACTAAGTTCTATACTTATTTCAAACTTACTTGTGTAAGTGGAGTTCCTTCACGGCTTTCAAATGGACTGCAACACAAGAAGTAGTTTATTAAAATACAGAGAAAAAAACGTTAAAACGCTGTAAAAATCTCAAAACTCAAGACGGCTTTCAGACCAAACCTTGTCCAGTGTTCAGTGATTTGTTAGAACGAGCTTCGAGCGGTTTTCTTAAAACATTCAATCTGAGTTGGTTCAGCGGATGCAGGTTTGTTATGTGTTTAACATAAGCATTTGGTTGCTTAGAAATACAAATTTATCTGCCAGCCATAGTTATGAAACCTGCATGCAAATATTACTGTTGGTCACTGTTGATCAACGCTTTGAAAGCTTTGTAGTTATAAGTACTAGCCAAGTGATGACATAATCAACCACAGCAATATTTTTCATTTAATAATACCAAAAAATTGACACTTGGGAGGTGCTGTGTTTGCGATTCATGTGACTGGTATAAATACTAGCCAAGTGATGACAATCAACCAAAGCAATATTTTTCATTTATACCAAAAATCCACTTCCGCTTATTAAGCCCCCATCATCAATGGCATATGAAACAGTGGCAAAATGGAACTTTATTACTTCCCCCACTATTGCAATCAGCGTTTTCTACCATTTCAAGTTCTTGCTATGGGCCAAAAACACGGGCACAAGTGTACCCAGATTCAGACTTGTGTCTCTTGTTTGCTCGCTGAAACCATGGGGTTGTTTATAAGAAAACATGATCCGGGGCTCGACGTCTTAATCACTGAAGGCTGGCTGAAAGCAAAGATACAACAGTAACTTTGAGGTTCAGGATTTTTTATTTACTCACTGAATGGCAGCAGCAGAAGGCGCTCTTTCTCTCAGAGACAGTTGTTTGATCATCATAACATCCTTCAGTCCCTTCACATCCGATGTGGGATTGAGACCCGATGAGGTTCGCACACGCAGCTGTAAAAAAACCAGACGGAAATTAGACGTGTTACAGATTGTGTCAACGATCTATAGATTCATTTAAGGAAATTTCATTGTATTTTAAATACATTCAAGGAAGGCAAGTTTGGTATAAGCAAATATAATAGATAACACTTGCAAGATGTTTAAGTACAAATTAAGTATTGTTAAAATGAGCTGGTGATAGGCAAAATTAGTCTGACCACTTACTGTACTATACTACGAATGTTTGCTAAAAGTGCTAAAAAGTGCTTCGTGCATGCATTGAGAGTTTGAATTTCAAAAGTAGTTTTCAGAGCCACTTTCTTTCTTTCTGAGTCACACTTCTTACTTCAAAACATAATGGACAACTCAGAATCTATTCTATGTTTCGTGATAAACAAATGTTGAGAATTGCCCTTTACACACAATTTGAATGAACTTTAGTACTGATTGTGTTCTGATTCAAATTTTGTGGAAGTAACAACAGTAATCCAAGGTCCACAGTTTGTAAACATGTGAAACATGGTAAATCAGTGGAAAATGTACCTGAGATGGGAAATAGCTGATTCTGGAGAGAACATCACGAGACACTGGGCGGAGAGGACTGTCTACCAGTCTTTCTGGAGCACGGGCTTCTGGGATGAACTGCGGTTTATCTACAGAGAAAACAAACTATAAGTGATACACATAAACTGCTAACAGTGGTCAAACTTTCAGTTCTCGAGTACTGAAATCAAGACGATCCATAAAATGAGCTTATTTCAACAAAGGACGACAGCTATATACTGGATAACAGTGTTCTTTTCAGCCTGGGAAAATTTCCTATCAACTAAATATATTAAAAGAGTGGAAACCACAGCAACGTACTATGATATTCATTAGTACACATCAGTGTCCTTTCCAGATACCTGACCACCGGGCACTGACACACTGCTGTTAGCACTATACTACCGTGCTGTGACAACATGTACAAGTGCTGGAAGTACTCTCACGTTCACATCAGCTGCAGTGGCAGGGCTCAAAATAGCGACTGGTCAAGTTAATAGCCGCAAAAACTTAGATCAAAAATTTTAAAGAAAGTTTAGTAACTGACTCGTCACTTTCTCAGTTAAACCAGCCCTTTCACCTCTTTCAGCCCCAAACACGAAAAATGATGTGCTGCTAAATTTTCCTAAATGGTATCCATACTTTATTTATAAACAAATTGGGAGAATTTTGCTTTTCATATTGGATAGCTTGCAGTGTGTGATCAATTCCTATAATCTCACAACCAAACAACCTACTTTGTATTGATATTGTACGCATAAGATAGATTTGACAAACGTCCAGGGGCTAAAGGGGCAAGTACTGTGTGTTAAGTGGTCAGGCTGCTGGCTTACCTCTCAATACCTTCTGTGAATACATGCTTATTATCCCCTTGAGCCATAACACAACCTGCGGGTGAGTTGAGTAGATTACGTTTTTGCTGTGCCACTTTAAGAGTGAGATACAACTGACTGAAGAACACAGACATGTATAAAGGATTCTGCAACAGTCACAGTCAGGGTGGGCAGGGGGGTGGGCAGGGGGCAGTATCCTCTTTATAAAACGATGATCAGTGTCCCCAAAACACTTGCAGCACAAGTGGTTTTAAAATAATACTTTTATCCCATTCCCACAAATATGCACATATATGATAAATATTAAACAACTAGTTCAAAAAAGGTAGACGTTGCATGTGCAAAGGAGAGTATACTCCTGCCAATAACTGAAATTAACTTTGGACTGAAGAAAAAGTACAAAATAGTGGAAACTAGCTACAGTTCTATTCTGTCCCCAAAAGATGTGACTCTCCAGGATTTCAAATTCCCAATTATTTTTGGTAAACATATGCAGATGTTTGTACTAATGAAACCCACTGTATCATCATGATAAAGCAGCACATGAATTCTTACCTCTCCCCATATCTGGTCAAATATCTGACTAGTCATCGCATCTCTTGCACAAGCATTAGGAGTGACAGGGGGGTAACCCAGCCGCCAGTGCCTTCGTAATTTGCTCTTGCTCTTTGCACTGTTGATGTCTTCATCACTAGAACATAAAATCATTGACAATCATCATCAGCAAACAGTAATAATAGCAATCATCATCAATTGATATTAAAGTCCACTCACAAATCTTCAACCACCATCGACCTCTAACCTATCAAACCACCTTCATTAACAATCTCATATAGAATCATCAACTCCCTTGTTTCACTGTTTCTTCAGTTTGTTTACATGTTTTAAACTACCTGCTGATAATTATGACCATTGTAAGATTTTCTACCTTGATGAAAATATTATTCTGTACTCTTCCATTGGTTTTGATTGTCAAAGCTATAACAGCTAACTAGTTTCACCAGTTCAAAACTGGGCTTTACTGCTGCATTGTGGGATATAAGTAGGGCAAAACTGAATGAAAACAAACCTTTCTCATTGTCCAAAGAGACACAACACACAGATCTTTGACAGAACTATTGAGGGCTAAATTTAACTATCACAAAACTTTGGAGCAAAAAATGGTGTTCTATTCATTTCATCAACAAACATGTGGTGTAGTAGTGAAATAGGGCCACTGACTGCAATTATCACAAGGCAAGTAAAGTATTGCTAACCCCGCAATCAAAACCTAATCATCATCACAAATTAGTGACTCTTTTCTACAGGATGTTCAGCAAATAAATTTAGTAGGAACACTGCACAGTTTACTCTTATTTAATAAAATCAATGTCATTCAAACTCTTCTAAAGGATAAAAAATGAATTATCTACAATTTTATAACTCATGAATAAAAACTAAAATTTTTTATCTTGACTTGAATTGTTCTAACACCTATTCACTTTGCTACAAGTTTACTCACATGACTGGAATGTCATAAGCAAAGTACTCCTCGACTTCTCCATCTTCAGCAAATACTTC
The DNA here is from genome assembly GCA_025403525.1 of Umimayanthus kanabou. Taxonomy (NCBI): domain Eukaryota; kingdom Metazoa; phylum Cnidaria; class Anthozoa; order Zoantharia; family Parazoanthidae; genus Umimayanthus; species Umimayanthus kanabou. The sequence continues at coordinate 4,456 of JAOBYH010197751.1, read as the reverse complement.
TTCTTCAAAATCACCAAATTCTTTATCAATATCACCTGGAATCACAAAACATTAACATAATGTTATATTAAAACCAGAAATGCTAAATTTAATTTTATTGTTTTCTACAGGTCTGCATTAACCTGGCTGGTCCTAGAAGTTGTACAACCATGTATCCTTATCTATTTTGGACCTTTTGAAGGTTCGGCATATTAGAGGGTCACAAGAGGAGGGGGGCTTTTAAAAGAGAGAAGGGGAGGAACTTATTCAGTATTCAGTCAGATACTGAACAGGACCAGGACTTACATTAATTAGGACTTTTTATATATTATGTATTGTGAACAGCATGATGTATGACTACAAACACCAAAAAGCAACTTTTAATGTCAAATTCTGTGTACATCCTGCCATATTATAGTGAATGATCTAAGTCACTGTTCAAAAGCACTATTTTATGTACCTTAAACTTAAACATACTTTTCCACATTTGGAGTGGGAACTTAATAATAAGGGTGGAGGGGGGTGGAATGCCTAATGGGGGCTTGTCCTGGGGGTACTCCCATACATAAGCTATACGGGGGCGTGCCGCCCTTCAGGGTATGGTTTTTCGACTGTCTGCTCATAAACAGGCTCTCAAATTCAAAGATTTTAGAAGATTTTTTATAAACAGGGTCTAAAAATCACGCATTTTGATGAAAAAAAATGAGTGGAATTTGACCTGAAAATCATAAACAGGGTATCAATTTTCCATTATTTTCACGAACTTTTTATCATAAACAGGGTCAGAGTTTCAAGGTCTGGGTGGCACCTCCCTACCCAAACGTAAGTCGAGTACCCCCCAGTGGGCTTGTAATAACTAAATCATTTCCTGATCCAAGTGGTTCATAAGCCCAGTGCTTACATGTATCTCCAGTTGTGGTAGTATAAAACAGATGAGAGTACATGACACTAATCCATTGTAGGTTACTGTTAGCCACCATTAGAAGCTGGTACTCATTTACACAGTCATGTACAGCCAAATTGACTGGAACAAGTCAAATAAAGTGCCTTGCTCGAGGACATAACACAGTGGTCAGACCAGGGTTCAAACTCACAACTTTTCGGTTATGAGTCAGTCACACTAACTACTCAACCACTTCAGGCTGACAAGTGGGGGCTTATCAGAAAGGGGGATTAATAGAGGGCTGCAATAATTAATATAACATTTCTAATCAGTCAGTACATGTAGGTATTCTATTCAACACACTGCGTGTATAGTTACCATTTGGTCCCTGCGGCAGCCGATGGGTGGGGCTCAGTCGTATCCCCTGAACCACCAACCTTCAATAAAACGCAAGGCAAACTACAAGTCAGCCACACAATGTTAAACCAGTTCAGACACTGTTTTGAGAGAATTTTCAACACCACACTGTCTTGCTTCTCTATTTTTAGTTTTGCAAAGGAAAAATTGGCCACTCTATGTTAGAATGAAAATGTATTAACAAAAAATACAGTTTGCCCACAAAAAAATTACATGAGGAAATTATAGTACTTAGTGTTAGGTTAATTTTGATCTAAAAAAAGTTGTGGCCCATACAACACAACACAATGCAATGAAAATATTTATGCAGCAATACAATGCATTACAATATAAACAATACAAAACGGTATTAAACTTGTAATGCAAATGATACAAACAACACAGTACAAATCGAATGATTCGATACGATGCAATACAATTACAAATATGATACCTAATTGTATTTACAATACATTTTTTAACAATGTATATTATTTTTTATTATGAACTCTAAAAATCATGTTTACAGTGTAAATAAAAGGTCAAATACATTATTTAAAATATGTACAATAACACTGAGCACACCCACATACCCATGGGAGTCTAGGCCAACATCTTCAACATCTTCCAAAACTGAGGTCTGAGGTCTGTAGTTGTACACACGTGGGTCGTCTGGAGAGAGTGCCACAAGTTGAGTGCCATCATCCTGGGGGGGAATTGCCTGTTCTCCACATATTCTGTGCAGCAAAAAAGTTTGGTATGAGAATACTGTTAGTAATAGATCTTAGTAACTCAGTCTATATCTTAAAACTACAGATTAGAATTAACTAAAAACACGTTTCAAATCCTATAATGTATATTTTCATAACTCTTTTGACCTTCAGAAATTTCACAATTTCCCATGGCTTTGTCCATGACTTATATCAGTTTTCCATGACCTAATTTTGACCAAGGCTTTTTGTTGATGATACCAAAAACTTTTCATATCTTCCACGACTTTCCACATTTCCATTCTGACTTACCACGTTTCCATGGTATGAACCCTGATTTATGGCAAGTATATGATTCAACAGAATAATTATAGCAATGTAATAAATTAAAATTATAGTATGTAATATTATTGTCTTAAATTACCATGAACAAACTTTGTTTGATAAAGTTGTCACAACAAATTGACAGACTGAATTTTCAATTTCTGTTTTAACCAGAGTACAGTATTTTATTAAATACCAATAGTACAATTATTACCAAGTAGACAATGTCAAATTTACCCCATGTCACCACTGAGTACTTCATTCTACAGTAGTTGTTCTCATGATGTACCGTTTTGGCAACTTCTTGCCCTCTTCAGAAGGAGATTAGTTAACATGCAGAATTCCATGTGTGCCCACATTAGAAGACTTGCATGCAGACAGATTTACCCCATGTTCTTGTTTTCAGAACTTTTACTTGCAATTGCACATTTCTGTACAATCATGCATTTCTTTTTGCAAAACAATTTCCGGAGAATAAAAATTATAAATAAGATTGATTAATATATAATATATAACTATGACTATAATTGACTATTTTTCAGTTGAGTTTCGTCTATTTAAATGCCAAAATTTCACTATATATATATATATATATATATAACAAATTACAGATCTTCAAGTTGTACACATTTGTGCAAATGCACCAGAATATTGGGTATATTTAGCAAGACTTTTCTGTGGTAAATCTCAATGTTAAACAGTCCTCCTTTTGAGAATTTGAATCTGAAAGTCTATTATAAGGGAAGGGCTCAAAGATTAACTTTTACATTTTTTCAGGTGCATTTGTGCCACTGGTTCTAAAACTCCAGGCACAAAACCAAGATTTTTAGGTACATTTAGAAATATTAACTACCATAGTTGGAATATCCAGGAACTATGAAGTATTTTTATGCGAAGTGAAATTAATATAGTCACATACATAATTAATCGAAATACAATTTTTTGAGATTTTATAGGAACCAGATGTGGAGAGTTTATTGGCAAGGAAACCTATTTATAAGTTACACCAACTTACCTCAAGTGTGGGTAGCGCGTGCACCACTCATGACATTCAGACAGTAGCTGCTCACTCCCTTGTAGTGGATAAAACACAGATAACTATCACTGACCTGTTTACCTGGGCTGGTTTCAGCTCCGTTCTTTTGATTTTTTTGTGTTACACTTAATGTGCAAGGTCAATCTGAACCCACATTACTTTAGACATCTTGGTAGCACAGTGATTAGGGCCTCGGATTTACAACCAACTGACCCAAGTTCGATTCCTTTTTCATTTCAAAATCAAATGATATATCAACAGAAATCAGAAAAGTTATAGCATGCCACATAAACACGATATTTAAACAATCTATCAAATAATTGCCAGCTATTTTCCTTTACCAGCATGTAAGTTAGTTTCCTCACCAATGTATGAATTATATAGTGAACAAGTGAGATCAAAGTATGTATTACAATGTTTTAGTCTATTTCAAAATATTTACAAGTCCCAAGTAAGGCTATTTATTGTAGCCTCTTCTTCATTGTGCACTACAAAACCCCACAGGATTTTCATCATTTTGGTGTTTGTTTTGGGCTGCTGTCAATCAAACAGAATAGATGACTGCATGTTTGATGGGAAATGTTCACCATTGAGCATTTGCTCACATTAACATTTTATGGACCTTTGAACAGTGCCACCCCAGTATAGTTTGGCAGATGTGTTATAATTTTGTGGGTCATATAGCAATGTAATAGCCCAACGATTTCCAATTATGATTTGATTTTGATAAACAATAAGTTATAACCAAGGGTTGGTGCTAAATTTTCATCCACATCTGCAGTATTTTCTTGCACCAAACCTCGACTTCAAGCTACTGGTCGCAGGAATTGAAGTGTAATTTACAAATGGGCTGTTGGTATGGATGGGACAGAAATGCTGGGTTTTCTTCCCACCCTTCCCATTGTACACTGTATGCATAAACTTTTCACAATCTATACCCTTTTAGCCATTTTGAATGTTATACCTCATGCTGTAAACTTGAGTTTTTGTAACTTTACAGTCTGTTTCAATAAAGACTTTATTATTATTATTATTATTATTATTATTATTATTATTATTATTATTATTAAAGTACATTGTTAATGACTATTTTTAAAATACAATTATAATTTATTATGCTTGTTTCTA
>JAOBYH010197639.1:0-10275 GCA_025403525.1 Umimayanthus kanabou | reverse complement strand
AATTTACTGTTCATGAGCACTTTTTTGTGTATCTCCATCTCATTGATATTTTTCCTGCATTGATAGCAGGAGGTTTATTATAGAGAGGGGAAATTAATATGTTATTCTCTTGTCATTTTCCTTGGTGGAGGGAAGAGGGAAGAATGAAAATTGTAAATGGGCAGGGGATACCACAAACGAATCACGTGATGGTGATATGGGTGTGTATGAATTTGCCCTTGGTTTATTTGGTCTGCAAATTGATTTCATTGGCTTACTACAAATAATTGATTACTGCGGCCCGAGTATAGGCTGCATGCAGCCTCTTGTTTTATATAAAAACATGATGCTGAAAAATACCCAAAATTTAAGAACATGCCCGAGGCTGAGGAAAGGTGAAGAACTTTTATTTTGGATACTGCACAAAATCATGGAAATAATTTGTTTATCGGCTGATGTTCGTCAGTGCAAAATCGCCTATAGTGTCGTGCATGTGCAACTTTTTTGTCTTTTTTGCCGGCCAGGGTAGCGGCTAACTAATGAAGCACATTAAATATTCTTCCGCTTGGTTTGTGCGAATGGGAAACTAACAGTTATGTTTAAGAACATTTGAGGTTGAAATCCTCAAAATGTTTAAGAACATTCAGCCTCAGTATATGTTTGCTATTATTTACATTTGCAGTTCAACTACTTTATAATTTCCTATATGTCTGTATATCAGGTTTATTTTAACAGGCCTCTATCATTTAGACTAGCTCTGTTAAATTGGACAAATCTGTCTATCGCTTTTAAATGAATGAATGAATAAATAAATAAGTTACCTGAAACAGCAATAAAACACAATTAGCTTTATATTTTCACAACTTTTAATTTGAATCTAGAAACTTTTTAGCAAGCCTGAGCTTAATCTTAAACTGTTTTTAAACTTTGGTCAATTTATAAAGCTTCGTTGCTAAAAGTTGCTTTCCCTCCATGCATGTGATTGCTAGAAACCGTTTCGCAAACACACAAACCGTTTGCAAGGGGTGTTTGCGATCGATCGCAAATTGTGGGAGATAATATTTTCATGTCATCTAGTTTCTCGATATCGCATCCCATGCAGGTAGTTTTTTTTCCGACGGAGAGACACCTTGCAGCGAACTGAAGAGAATAAAGTTTGCGATCGTCGGCGACAATTAAGTCCGAGACAAATGGTAGAATGTATTCCATTACCACAAAGGGTTTGCGTTGGGCTTGCAAAACACCCCTAGCTTGAGAAACTGTTGGCGACGATTCACGGCTATATAGAAAACAAACTGTATTTTAGAAGAACTTTGAAAATACAGAAACGTTTAGGCATGTCAATAATTAACTACTAAATGTTTAATTCAAACATCTATGAATATCAAAATCTTGCTTGGAAAATGAATTCGTTCTTTCGTTCAATTCACGCGAGAGGTGCTCGAATTAATGATGAAAATATTCTGAAGAAATGTCAAGCCAAAAATCGATATCCCTCCAATTGTTGACTTGTAATTTATCTGAAAAAAACCTTTCTCGAATCCAGAAGGAGAACTGCGATATTTAGTGTGGAATGACCGATTGAAGGCCATTGAACTTCTTTTAGACTTTGCAAAGAAAACACTTTCAATGATTTAACACAAAACGTTTAGTAAATGGCAATATGGACGTAATGAATATTATTTATAAATAAGTTTAGAAAAAAAAGATTGGAATTATTTTATATTCCATAACAGCTGAAGCAACGCCTTTTATTAGCTGTGCTTGTAACGAAAAATGAGACTCTGGCGCTCATTACAACGGACGTTTGGCAGAAATTATTTTTATTGTGTTGTGATTAATTCTTACTTCCAATCTCCATGAAAAGCCTTAATTTCTGTTTCTTTAGTGTTTTAGGAAATCAGTATTTCAATCATTAAAATACTGTTTACCTGTTTCAAATAGCGCTTGTATTTTTGCGTAATCCGTGCTTTGATCTTATAATAGGAAATAGATCTAGAACAAGAGTGCTAATTCTTTTTGGATCTTGTATACAAAATTAATTCAAAGCGTGGTTCGGCAACCACAAAACATCTGTTCGTCTTGGAAGCGCGAGATCAAGGAGCGAAATCGGAGACGGAGTAAATATGACTGTTTTCATCAGTCCCTCACAAGAAATTTAACACGATCAGCTTGATTTCATTGAGAAATGTAAACTTAAAGCATTCAGAAAAACAGAAACGGTTTTGAATTGTTTGCTTCAGCTGCTCAAAAAACTGTCTCAACCCAACTGAACAATTTATATCCAAATATAGCACTATACAGTTTCCGACACAGCTTCAAACGCATTGAGATGAGGCAGTTGGAACTGAACCAGTGCCCGGAGAAAAGGATCGGGAAGGGCAAAGATAGATATGACACCCAAATCCAAACTTTTGATTTCCCAAAACCCAAATAAGGACTTTATGTGTTAATAGAATTTGATCTTGGTGGTCGAAGGACATCAAAATTTTATGTTCTCCAATATATCTTCACACCCAACTAAATGTTTTGCTTTGATTAACTTTGGCTCCATCGTGACTTTATGTCACGCCAATATCTCCAACAAGGCCAATTGGGTGTATATGTTTAAAAATTATATTGTCGCGTCATGAGTTACTGTGAAAAAGCATGCTGCCTGATAGAGTTTATTAACTTCACTGTCCCAAAGAAAAAATATTTCTTTTAAAGTGATGAAAGCGAACAAGTTCACACAATATTGCTTATAACTGAATGAGAACACATCAAGCACACATGGGTATAATACAACAGTTTACGCACTGATGGCGCCGCCGAGCGAAACAGAAATGTAATTTCTACAGACTGAACGAACAGCAATGCTGTGCAGCATTGTTCTTAAAAAAGGTTTTCAAATTCGATTTAATTTCGACCACCATTTGCATATTTTGAATGTGCTCAAATCGTTATAAATGTTTGCACACAAGACTGAAGACACACAAAATAATATTAATGTATACATCTTTTGTATAGCCCGAAGCATGGCTTTGATTTGCAGTCGTGAAAAGAGTTCTTTCTATGGGTTTTCAAGCCTTGAACTCCAGTATGGTTTCTTGATGAAAATTGTTTCTTTACCGAATCAGTTTAGTTAACTCCTTTTTTTCGTGGCACCGTTTAATAAAATTTGTATTTTTTTCCCTTGCCTAATTTGTAGTTTTTGTTTTAAAATATATGTTAGGCGGGCATATTTGTAATATTCACCTGCCAAATATGGAGTTAATGAATTCGTCGATTACATGTATTTAAAAATAAATTTCAGAGAGCTTTGGTTTTTTGTCAAAAACAGAAAATCTTGGTAGCGATTAAACTCGAATGAACGCAATTTGTACCTTTATCAAAAAGATATCCATGTTCTTATGTGCAAGGTTGATGCACATTTGCATTTCAGTCAACTCGCTACCAATTTTCACAGCGACACGAGCCGTCAAGGTCGCTGTGTATCATATCGCAGATTTTCCGGATTGTGTGACAATGTCTATGGCCAGTTTTTAAAACTATATTTTCAAGTTCTGTAAAGAAGCAATATTTTAATCAGATAGTATAAATTTATCACTAAAAGGTATCAATCATTGTTTTAAATTGAGAAAATTCAAACCTTTGCAGGTAAATCGAGATCCCCATGTTCAAATTTAAAAAACGACGACAACATTGAGTCAACAGACACTTCGTCATTCACTCATTGTGTGATTCGTTGCCAAACGACAAACATTGCGCAAAATAATTTGAACTGAAGCGCTAATGAAATGTGAAGAAGCAGTGTACTAGCGCATCAAAAGTCACGATTTAATAGCTAAAATTTCCCAAACCAAACACAAAATTCCGTATTTTCAGCTTGTCCACAAACGGAAGTAGCTGCTAAACCACGTGATCATCGGGTGAGCCGAGCTGAGGCGGGGACAAAGGGTCGTGAGAACATTGTTGTGCTGTCACACGTGTCACACTGTATTTATGCCGGGTTTATAAACTTCTTTGTTGATCAACGGTTGAATAACTTCGGTTTGTGTCGGATTTTCCCAGCTGTACTGCCTTTAATCTGTTTTTTCCTGCTTCGAGTTGCATACTCGAGCGAGAAATGGAGCAAAACCACCAACTCAACGGCTTCGTCAAGAACGGAATCCCACCGGCTTCAACACAAGTGAGGGCGAGGAAGGGTGTCGACCAACTCCCCTGGAACCGCGTCTCTTACAAAGTTTTACTTGGTTCCCAAGTGGCAGCCCCAGCTTTTGTTCAATGGTTTCTTGGTTTTCCCTGGTGGTTTTTCCCTTTCACGTTCGCCCTGCTTTTTCTGCCGGTGTTTGCCGTATTTATGTTTGTCTTCAATCAAATCTGTCTCGGCGACACGCGAACATGTAATATTGAGCGATTCATTGATTTCAGGGATGAATCACTGGCAGAAAAATACAGAAACAGAAAAATACCAATGCGCGAACTTTACGAAGCGTATGCCGATGGGAAACTTGACTTCAAGATGGATATTCTGGAGGCTTTTGAACACCGCGAACAATTTACTAGTTTTGAGCTGCAGTTTTATCACATCAAGTTCTTTGTTTGCACTTTTCTTCCCGAATTGATTTGGCACTCAAAGGCGCAAGACCGAGAGCAAGTTTGTGGTCACTACGACCGCGGGAACGATTTCTACGAAGGTTTCCTCGGTCCTATGATGATTTATACCTCGGGAATTATCCGCGAGAAAGAAGAGAGCTTAGAAGAGATGCAAACAAACAAGCTGAGAATCGTATGTGACAAGATTCAACTCAAAGAAAAGGAGCGCCATCTTGACATTGGTTGTGGCTGGGGAACTCTGGTCAATTACGCAGCAGAAATATGTGGCTCTCAATCAACTGGCGTCTCAATTGCTAAGAATCAGATTGAATGGGGGAGAAATATTGCTGCCAAGAAGAAACAAGAGAGTCGTGCCAAGTTTCTTTGCTTAGATTACCGTGACATACCCCCCACCAAGTATGACAAGATCACCTGCCTGGAAATGGCAGAACATGTTGGTGTCCGCAAGTTCCAGACTTTTCTCGTCCAGGTCCGAGAAATGCTGGAAGACAATGGTGTGTTTTTCCTTCAAATTGCTGGCTTACGTCAGGCGTGGCAGTGGGAGGATTTCATCTGGGGCCTCTTCATGGATCAGTATATCTTCCCAGGTGCCGATGCGAGCTGTCCACTAAACTGGGTGGTATACCAACTAGAGTTGGCTGGCTTTGAAGTACAAGGAGTCGAGACTATTGGTGTGCACTACTCCCGTACCATCAACCACTGGTACAATAACTGGATGCGTCCCGACACCCAGAAAACCATGTGTGAGCGATATGGCAGGACTGCTAAGATCTGGAACATTTTCCTGGCTTGGTCAACAATCATCGCAAGACAAGGAAACTCAACATGCTACCAACTCGTTTGCCACAAGAACCTCAACCAGTACGACCGCACCAAGTTCTTCCAAGGAGAAACGGTAGCTGTGTCCCTTAAACAGTATTAAATAGTAAGTACAGCCAGGGGTGATACCTTTTTGCTGAGATAAATTTTTCTCACTATCCTCTGAGGTAATGACTTCAAAAAAGAATTTTGATGCTAGTTGAACTGCAATACTCCATATAATTTGTGTTTTAGTTGATCAATTTAACAAGTTGACTAAAGAGATCTGAGCAAGTGCTTACCTTTGTAGAATTCCTCAGGGCTTTTTTAAATCAAAATGGCTGATAGCCAAATTTTAACATCCAATCTAGATGAAACATAACTCCTGGCCTTATATAAGGAAGTGTTATAATCTGGGTATTATATGTCAATCATGTATTGCTAAAGATTTTGCTTCACAAAACTCAGGGAGTTGCAGACTTTGAAGAAAAATGTTAATCAGTTTTTAATGGCTTTGATTTTTAGTATTAAGCTCTAGGCAAGCACAATAAGTCCATCTGTTCAGTTGGAGAAAATTAAAGCAACCAATTTTACTTTTTAAAATCTGTTTGCTGGAATCAGTTTTTGAAGAAAACATTCCCACTATAAATCAGACCCTGTATGCAATATTATAAAGATCTATTCAATATCAATTTTTTTGAGTTGACAAGTTACTTATCAATGAGAAGTTTACCGTTTCGTTTTGTACAATGGTTTTTAGTTAGAATGAACTCAAGGTAGTTTTCTAGACAAGAGTAGTTTTAAAAAAAGAAAGAAAAACTTAGATAGCACACAGCACACAGAGCATGGAAAGATATTAACACTAACAATTTATCTTATCTAAAAACCAAGAGTCTAGAATTTTTGTCAGAGTTTGAAAATTTGTGTTTTGAATTTTTGAATAGGATATGTTATGTCTTGAATTTGGCTGGCTTCTACCCAGCAAGGGTTCTAAACAATAGAGTGTGTTTCTAGATCATTTTTTGGGGCGTAACACAAATTGAAGGAAATTGGCAGTAGTTAATTGCAAACGTAAGGTAAAATTTTATGTTGAATAACTTTCAGAAAACTCCTCGGCAATCTGTCTTGGCATAAGCTGATATATGATATATGATACATAATTATTATTATTTGGCAACATTGAGAATAAATTAAGGCATTAGATTATTGCCAAGGAAATTAGAAGCCAGGAAAAACATGAGGGTTTTTGGTGTGTAAAACAATATTCAGCATAATTATATATACATAAAAAATGTATGTACATACAGAAATGGTTGTTTAGGAGTCGATCTTCACCTTTTTACCTCACTGGCTAATGGACCAGTAACAGCAGTTTTATGTTTTATGGCCTGCAGAGAATTTCACTGGCCACAAACATAGTAGCTGTTATTTCCATCACGGGCCTTGCTTTTATCATGTTGTCAGATTTAATCTTTCTTAAAGTTAAAGTTGGTTTAGAAACATTCTGCCCTTTGTCTCTTGATGGATTATACATCTCTGTTTTGGTGGCATAATTTTTTATAGGATTATTTGCTGTTTCCATGGAGTATGTGCTTAGTGAATTTTCTGTGTCTAAACTTTGGTTGAAAAGTGACAGTTTTGGATATGGTGCAATCAAGTCAATCCAAGTCATCCCAAGATACAAAAGAGTGAATGATCGGAGTCAAAATCTGAACAGTTAGGGTTGATTTTATGACAGGAAGAAGTGCAGTGCTCATGGACATATCAGAAATCATTGGAGGAAACTCCTCTTTGGCTCAGCCCTGCATAACCTGAGAACAAAATAATACAATCTGAAACTATCCACAAAGAGTAAAGAGTAGAATGTTTCTGAATAATGTACATCTACATACTGTAAGTAACTTTAACTCTAAGAAAGATTGCAACTGACCATCTGAAAAGGCTGCTAAGATGAAAGTATTATTTATTTATTTATTATTTATTTATAATATTACTTTCATCTTAGCAGCCTTTTCAGATGGTCAAATAGAATCTTTTCAACAGTTAATTTTCCATGTGTCCAGTGAAAATCTCTGGAGACCACCAAATTTCTGTTATAACTGGTCTGGTTGGACGGTGAGGAGAAAAGTTAAGATCACCCCTTCAATTTACAGAAAATATCTCATTTGAAATGTGCTGAACAATGTGGGATATATTATTGGAAATTAGCATTTTGTCTATGATATACTATACAAACAGTTAAAAAGATCGTGTTTATGTTAAATAGTTAAATGAAGATGTATGTATTCAATATAGAATCATCAATATTAATTTTAGAGTGCAAATGAATAACCTGATCAATTATTAAGAAGTTTTGGTGCACATTTCAAAAACAGTTTAAACCTGATTCCACTCAACTACTCTCAGCAGGCCAAATATTACTGAGTAGACACTAGTTTAAGAAACACCGGTGTTTCTTGCTTGTGACTACAGATCTGCCCAGTTGGACTAAGCAGGCTTAGCACAAGGGCTGAATCTTGACATAATTTAGCTGCTTTTAAGAGTTTAAAATACCATACTGTCTAAAGCTGCAAATATTACCAACATTTCATTATGATAATTTACATTTTTTTCTTGATGGCAACAATGTTGCTATTTTAAAGTACAGCTGTATTATCAGCAGGAAAAGGAACTCTTTCGTTTTGAGATTTGACCAGGTTGTAAACAGTGCTGTTATCTTGCTGGCGAGTGACAGAAGCGTAGCAATTGGTTAAATAGCTTCATACAAAATTTTGTAGTATCTGCGTAGCAAATCTGAATACCGGTAACTAAAATAATGATAGCCTAATTCAAACACTCCAGAAGGTAAACAGAACAACAGGTGTAGAAAGACATGTTTTATAGGAAGGCAGAAGTGGATGTTGTAGGGAAACTGTAGAACTGCAGTATGTTGTATTGGACCATAGACTTTTCTCCCTTTAAATTGCCAAAAAAAGTTTAACTGAAAGATTAGTGGAAGTATTTTTCTTGCCAAATCCAAGGGATACAAATTTCAGCATTATGAAAAGAATTTTTTGCTATGATTAAATTTCAGTATATATACTTTGAAGACAAGGCCATTGAAATGAAATAAAATTAGTTGGTTAGCATCCCTGCCAAACTTTTGAAATTAAAGCTCTAAACCATTTTTGGTTAAGATATTTTACCAGTTTTTCATTTAAAATGCTCTTTGATTTTAACAAAATTTTCTTTATCAATTTTTAAATGATTACATTGAACAAGTTGTTGTTCAAAATGTCATGTCCTCAAGGGAGCTGCTGGGCAAGTCTATTTTACATTCAGTTCAGAAATTTGGTGAGGTTTGTTCTTGAAATAATACATTTGCAGCTGGCCAATGCCAGGATTTAACTGGCCAAACCCCTTTCATGATGGTCTAGTTGACTGATCAAAAAGGGTTTTTTCAAACCAGAATTTAAAAAATACAGTGCAAAGTGAGCTGATTTTGCCATTTTGGGGGTTTTAAACTATTCATGTATACATAACAAGTACAAGTAGTTTGCTTGTTTGCCGTTCCTTGTAGAGCAAACACACTGATAGATCAGTCACTTGTATTGTTACTTGTAATTGTGATGTAAATACTTATATAAAAACAGACAAAAATATATTTATTATTCAATTTTATAGAACAATGGTACATCATTATTTTGAGCCCTGTAGCTATGTATACATGTACAAAATGTACCATCAGGACTACATTCTAAAGAAAAAATGATCTGGAATAAGAACCAATTTTCTTACCACAAAAAAATGCTGAAAAGGGATTGCTAGCCAACTTAAATATATTTGTTATACTTTGACCAAAAATGTAGTCAAATATTGCTTGCATGATAACATTCATTTGGCAGCTAGGCAATTTACCAGACATTAAACTTTGATAAAACCTCAGTCTTTGGTTATTATTTTAATTGATTTATTGCAAAAATGCCAGAAAGGCTCGACAACACAGAAAGTTATTGTTGGTCATTATTGTTTGGGATTTGTTCAAAAACCCCAACAACATCCATTTCCTATAAGTCTTTCTTTCTTATTTGTAAGTAACAATTTATGTGTATACGTATTTATGAATTTGAAATAAGACATTTAATATTCATCATTATTATAGCATCTCCATGGAATATACCTCAATAGGAAAGTGATGTGCAAAGGATATTTTTGTGTTTGGGATTCTCAATTTTAGTAGTTTTATGTATAGAAGATTTGCCCAGTACTTATTTTGGTAAAGTATATATATTTAATCAGCAAGTGCTGGCTATCTTGGGGATGAATCTAGCATTTCTGACTTTATGCAAAGTAATTTGCTTGGCTCAAAAGCACAGCTGAGGAATAACACACCTATACAATCATTGAGTCATGTGGTAATTATTTGTCAAATGTTGTCGAGAGAATAACATTAGTATGTTTATAGTTTAACTTTTGAGCTAGAGGGGATTTTTTGAGTTTATTAACACTTATTTATTTGCATCATAACAATCATAATATTACTATTGTTATGATTATCAATAATTATTATAATGTAATTTAACTAATATAATATATTGTATAACTGTATAATTTTATTATTTAAAAAATATTAGAATTAACTTTTGGTTAACCATTCACTCTGCTAGAATCTTTTTACCCAAGATATTGTTAATTGATACTCTACAACGCTTGGTCGTCTTGACCTTTCCATTTTTCTTTGATCCAAAGAATATTTAATTTGCTAAATGATTTGTACTTCCACAAAAACTTCCGATCTTACTGCAGGGGTTATCGAATTGTACATAATAGTATTGTTTGTTGTTATCTTGGAGACAGAGGTGCAGGAATACTTTGTAGTAAGTTTTACGTGGATCTAAAGAAATCCTACGCTCCGGGGGG